>CATIWR010042652.1:0-13622 GCA_949677035.1 Omphalea diandra
TGACATTGATTTTTAGGAGTCATACAATAAGAGATTGGTAATGCTATTAATGATTATGTGTTACAAGATTTTTTTTTTTTTACATGAAGATAAAAAAGAAAAACAAAACAAATTAATGTTGATGATGAACAATGATGATTATGATAATAAAAATATGGTATTATTTATATTTTTAAATTTTTTGCTACATTTTCTACATATTTTATGTCAAAGTTAAAAATGGGTTAAATTAGCTAAAATATTGCAACATGTGGTGTAATTTGACTAATAAATTTGATTTAATTAAACACTTTGAAAAAGGTCAGAGGCTAAATTGATTCTTTATCTTGATTTTCATTATTGAAGATGATTTTATGGTCCAGTATTTCCTCAAAATACAATATATTATGACTCGTCAATTGCAATTATGTGTTGCGTGACTTTTTGTTGTTTTATGTTCAGATTGGCAATGTTAATTCGCTTATAAATATTTAGGTAGCAGTGGTTGCCATTATCATTTACTTTTTCTTTTTTAATGTAGCAACATAAATAATTGCAAATATTCATTAATGCCCTTGAATAAAAAAAAAATTATTGCATTTAAATGAATTATGATTTTTGTTTGAAATAAATAAGGAAATTGAAGCACATGCATATATATATATAGGTGCACTAATATCTTTTAACACATGCATTATACATGATAATTCATTATCTTTTTATATGTCATAATTTCACAACATTGATATAACTTAGATAATGAAATAATAAAAAAGTTAAAGTTTGCTCATAATTAGAGAATATATTGATAGCATATGCGAGTGTGTATATATATATATATGTATATATAATTTTAATAATAAAGCAATCTAAATATTCAGTAATTACTCTTTTTAGCTTTTAATTATTCAATATTATGTTTTAATATTTATTTTTAAAATATAAATATCATATTAGCATGTTACTGGTAACCATACATTTTACCTTTTTTAGCAATATATATTTTCTAATTTTTAATAAAATTTATTAATTATATATATATATATTTTGTCAATACTATAGTCTTATATGTACTTTTATTAATTAACAAATTATCGTCTATATATATATATATATCGTTCCACTCACATATTGTACAATTATACTCATAATATTTATGTTTATTACTTAAATTCCTTTTTGACCGATCTATTAAAAAATATTAATGAAAATATAAACTAAAATTTATACATAGCCATTTTATAATTAAATAACAGCAAAATATCTAAATTATATAAAAAAAAATGAGTTTATTAAAACAAAATTCTCTGCTATCAATCACAAATCTAATCCCAAATACTGCTTTTATGGTTGAGAAACAAAGCAACAACAGTTTTCAAGTTACGCCGGGAAACAATCAATCAAATTACCCTAACACGAAGGGTTAGAAAATAAGAATCACATTTCACAGACCCAAATTTTCTAAATAACATACACACATATTAATGAAAAATTTAAAATAATAAGTGGTTCTAGACCCAAAAATAAAAAGAGACAATCTAAATAATATATTAAAAACTCACAATTCCATTTTAATTAGATGCTCTGATTGGTGGTTAAGAAATATAAGAGAAAGTAAGTAAAGAGGAAAAAACCTCAATTTTTGGCCATAAAATTTAAAAAATTGAAACATCAAAGAAGGTCGAAAATTTTCCATTGAGCAGTGTAAAAACAATTTGGATCTCAAAGGGAAAATTGAATAAAAAAACAAAATTAGAGGAATTTTTTAAAAAATAAAGCGTTGAGCGAGAGAGAGAAGGGAAATGGAATTACTTTGAAACAGGGTCAAGACTTTTTCGAGTAGCTGCGTCGTTGTAATTGGCTTTGATTTTGTGTATGGCAGTACACCGGTTTTCATTTTTCATCCACCCACTTATAAGGCTCCACGTCTTTTTGATATAAGAAAAAGAGATGAATAAGAGGGATACAAGAATAATGAGTTTCATTTTAATGAACTTGTTATTATCATTTAGTCAGTAAATTTTAATATAAAAATTATCATTTTAGATATGTCAGCGCCACATAAACAATAATTAATAATTTGATAAAAAAATATTAATAGCATTAACCACAAATATTTTTCTATCATGAAAAATTTTACAATCCCTTAAATATGACTTTGTGAAATTATAGAACACTTTTTTTAATACTTTTTTCAAGACAATAATACCATTTATATCCTTAAAGTATTTAATGAAATGTAATTAGTAATTGTAGGGTACAAATACTTCCAATCACAAAAACTTTAGTTGATTATCACATGCATAAAATTAAAAATCAGAATAATTCAAAATATTAATAGCATGATACAAAATAATTAAACGAGTGGGGATAAAAAAAAAAAAAAAGTGTTGTCTTATTGGATTTTGATTGGAAATCACAACCATAAGAATTAACTAAATATCTAATAAAAAAAAGAATTAACTAAATATAATATTAAATATCATTTCACATAATAGATAAAAATAAATTAAAGTAAAAAAAATAGAGATTGTTTTTAAAGGAACAAATCGATCATAAGGGGAGTGGAAGCCACAACCTTTTGATCCGACGTCAAACGTGCTAATCTACCGCACTATGCGGTCAACAATATGCTACATTCAGCATCAAAAACAGAAATTATGCCCTTTTCTTAAGGGAAAAATTAATAATAAAAAAAAGAAGTTTAATCCTTTATTTATGAATGGGAGAAAATGAAGGAGGGACAAATTGAAATAAAAACCTATTTTTCTCATGTTTACGAGAGGTAGAGAAAGAAAAGAAGAGATAATAAGGTGAAATTAAGTCACCTGAGTTCACCATTTTTAGTCATCTCAAAGTAAAATGAAAAGTGAAGTGAAAAAGGAGTTATTTTTAAAAAATTACTTATATGTCATCAATTTATTTATTTAAATTTTAAATTTATACAGATAAGTTTGTAATTCAATTTTATTAAATATATATATTATTTTAGTATCTTTGTTTTTTCTCCTTTATCTTCTACCTTTTTTAAATAAGAAAGGAGAAATAATAAATCATCCCTTTTATTTTTTATCACTTAATTTTCTTTTCCCTCACTTTCTCTCTCCACCTATTATTTTTCCAAACAAAAGGTAAAGATACAACCTCTAAAAGAAAACTTCAAAATAACATTCTTGTGCCAAAATTCTTTTATATATATATATTAAAGAAAATAGTTACTTGAGAATATACAAACAAAAAAAGATAAGAAGAAATTCAATGGCATTATGATAAAATGCAGAAGAAAGGTGTTTTTGCATTATGGAAAAGTTCAAGAGGTGTTACACTTACTTTTAAGGTGAGGTGGTGTGCTAGAAATCAAGTGAGAAATTATTTAAAAAATATATATATATATCATATATCATTAAAGGATATATTTTGTTTTCAAACCAAGGAGCTCGTGATAGATTTTTATGGCGTATCTGTGAGATATAAAGATAGGAATTAATTATTTTATTTCTAAAATTCATCTTTAAAATAAATAATTTTTTTTTAACACTTGAGATCAGCACAAGCTGTCACACAGGAGATTTCCTACTGTTCAGTATGCAGGAAAAATATGTTGATCATCAAATACCATTTATTAACCCATTTTCATTTAAATCAGCATAAATTTAAGAGATATTTAATTAAAAAAAACACCCAACTTGGAAATTAAAAAAAAATTAAAATAGGAAAAAAAGTTTTGAAAATCTGCACCATTTTCCACCTAAACATCTCTACTTGCCTCCAGCAAAAAACTGATTCCTACAATTGCAAAACAACCCCTTAAGACCTTTCTCCATCCCAATTCTAACCCGGCTTCTATTATTTCGTTTTCCAACTCATCCCTATCTCTCTTTTACTTCGATAATTCACTCCATTTGCGCAATTTCCATAAGGCCCCCAATTCTAGGGTTTCCATTCCATCCAGATCCCTCAATCTCTGCCCTGGTAAGCCTTTCTTCCTCCACCCCCCATACCTATTCTCTCTCTCTCTTAATGCCAATTTTTCTTTTACAGATATAAGTGTTATCATCGAGATGATGTCTTTAGGTCAATTTGATCCTTTTTTGGTAGTGAAGTTTTTATTTTTTTTTGTGTTTGGATTTGTGGGTATTTTGTTTGATGGGGTTTTTGTTGTTGGTGAGCTGTTTCCAGTTGACCAGAAATGAGTCCTTGGGTTGTTAGGTTGAATTCTGGTGTGAAAAACTTCTTTAGTGATAATGCATGTCATGGTTTGTTGCTGAAAATTAGTAAATTTGGGAATGCTTTTGCTGAACTTTGTAATCTTGAACTGGTTGGGTTGGCTCTCTCTCTCTCTCTCTCTCTCTCTTTCCGTTTTTGTAATAGGAAGTGTTATGTTGCTCTTTGTTTTAGTTAGTTCTGCTCTTGCATGTGTATGCGTAAGGTTTGTGAAGGTGTCAGCCAGTTACTTGCATATGGTTGTAGTTTTTCCTTCTTTTGAATGTTGTAATTGCGGGAGGGGGATTGAGTTGATATATCTGTCACTTTCCATCAGTCTCTATCTCTGTTACGTGATACAGATTGTATGCGACTGCTTTGGCCGCGGTATTCTCAAATTGACGGTGACCGCATGTTTTCACTATTTCAAAGTGACTTTTTTTTTTTCTTTTCAAAGATTATGCCCGAACTGATTGTCATTGTCACAGCCAACGGAGCTGGAATGTTTTATTTTTTGTTGGGGTGGGGGTACTTTTCGGCTGTTATGTGATTTCCTACAGCATATCGTGCGTGCATGCCATGTGATACTGTTCAGCACAACATAGAAGTATGTTAATGAGATCACTACGTGAGATTAGATTGAGGGCATTTTTGGATGCTATTTATAATATATCACATCATTCACATAGTTATATGTAAATCGTTTAATAGAAAGGGTGAAAAAGAAGAAAATAATTTCTGATTAATTATTATGGATGATTTTGAAAACTGGGATTTTCAATATTAGTTTTGAAGATGCAATACTTTCTTATGAGCAAATTTTCTCCTGATTTTCCTAGAAAGCTGGGTTTTTGAGATAAATATGACCAAATATTTTTTTTTATCAATCTGTTATTTAATTTTTGACAGACACTCTAGATGAAATATTAATTTCATAGCTTGAGTATTTTGAATGATCAATCTTATGTCTAAACTAAACATTTTGTTTGAGTCCAAAATCTAATTGTGTATTTATGTTTTAGAGGTTTTTTTTGCTGGTAGAGCTTAGAGAGAAAGAGGGAGGGTTGGTCCCTAGTCTTCTAATACATCTGCCATTGCTGATGGCTTTTTATATGTGTTTTTTTTTTTTTTGGCTGATTAAGAGTGGGGAAACATTAAGTGCGTTGTTTTGGTAAAGCATAGGGAAAGTTGGGTACCATGGTACGACTTGGAGATTCGTTTTTGCTGATGGATTTCATATGCAACTGGCAATTATCAAAACTGCGCTTTGTCTTTGAGTAGTTTAGCATAGTACGACCCGAATTTCTTTTTAGTAGTACACTATAACACATCTTTTATTTGTGTATTTGAATTGCAGCAGTGATTTCCAATGACAGAGAAAGCTTATACTGATCCGCCAGAGCGGTGGTGAATTTGTTACGAGTGGTGATGGTAGTTTATCATATACTGGGGGAGAGGCCTATGCTATAGATATCAATCATGAAACTGTGTTTGATGATCTCAAACTAAAATTGGCTGAAATGTGTAACTTAGAATATAAATCATTGTCCTTGAAGTACTTTCTCCCAGGAAATAGACGAACTCTCATTACTTTAGCTAATGATAAAGATCTAAAAAGGATGTATGATTATCATGGGGACTCGGTCACTGCAGATGTTTTCCCGATGGGGAGAGAAGGTTTTGAACATGAAGACTTGCACATGCGTGCTAACAGGTATTTTTTCTTTCCTTCTGGTTTATCGTGTTTCTAGGAGCTTTGTGCTAACTCTTGTGGTTGCCACTTTCTTGGACTTTGTTAATGAAGGTAAACTCTATTCCTCTCAGCTTAAGGTGAAAACCATTGGCAATCTATTGCTATGTAAACAAAGAATTTTGCTGAAAATTATCTCATTTTTGGTGACAAATTTGCAGTGCACAATAGATTTCACTTCACTTCTGTTATTGATGACAAACATTCTCTTTGATTCCTCCCTTTTTTTTTTCCCCTCATGTTTTCACTTTAACTCACATTTGCTATCACTAAACAGATCATGTGGGATCAAACTGGCCGAGACTGTGCCTTCTACTCCCCCATCTAAAGCTGTTGCTAGTAGGCCCAGCAATACTCCTGTTGCTGCTGTTCATAATGCAACTGCCCACAGCTCAGATGTACTTGATATGAGTGCTTCCCCTGCTGATACTGTTAAGAAGTGAAGACGCACTGCATCCTGGCAAAGTGGTTCTGGTGGTCCTACTGTTGTTGCTGTTACTGATAAAGTTGGGGAGATGAAAAAAAGTTCATCGCGGAAGAAGAAGAGTTTTCATGATCCCACTGTTGTAAATGTTGATGTGCAGCAATTAAATCAACGAGGTCTTGTAAATGTTGATGTGCAGCAACTAAATCAATCAAATGTGGCAGATATAAGCTTTTGTGATTATCTATCTACTGGTGTTGATTCTAAAGATGTTTCACTGGAAAAAATGGTTGCCTCATGGAGGGAGGGGATTACAGGTATAGGCCAAGACTTCAAAAATGTTGCAGAATTTCGAGATGTGCTGCAGAAATATGCCATTGCAAATCGTTTTATGTACAAGTTAAAAAAGAATGACACTAGTCGAGCGAGTGGAATATGTCTAGCTGAAGGATGCTCTTGGTCAATTCATGCTACTTGGGTTCCATCGATAATGTCTTTAGGATAAAAAAGATGAATGAAGCACTTACATGTGGAGGAGAATCCTGGAAGTCTGCCACTCCAGCAAAAAGTTGGGTGGTCAGCATTATAAAAGTCAGACTAAGAGAGAGCCCAAATCAAAAACCTAAAGCCATTGCTAAGGGTATTTCTCGAGATTTTGGGATTGAGCTGCATTATTCACAGCTTCGTCGTGGGATTGAAGAAGCAAGGTTGCAACTCCAGGGTTCACATAAAGAGGCTTATACACAGTTGCCTTGGTTATGCGATAGGTTGTTGGAGGCAAATCCTGGCAGTTCTGTGAATCTTGTAATCGGAGATGAGAACAAATTTCAATGTCTTTTTGTATCCTTTCGTGCCTCAATACATGGTTTCAAGAATGGTTGTCGCCCTCTTCTGTTTCTTGATTCTACAACACTTCAATCAAAATACCATGAGGTTTTGTTGACAGCTACTGCATTAGATGGGGATGATGGTGCTTATCCAATTTCATTTGCTATAGTAGATATTGAGAATGATAACAATTGGAATTGGTTTTTGGAGCAGTTGAGATCCGCAATCTCAACTTCACAACCCATAACTTTTGTCTCTGATAAAGAAAAGGGACTAATGAAATCTGTCCTCGAAGTATTTGAGAATGCTCACCATGGTTACTCTATATACCACCTGCTGGAAAACTTCAGGAGAGATGTGAAAGGGCCATTCCAAGGGGATGGGAAAGGTGGTCTCTCTGGAATTTTATCCGACTGAATAATTTCAGAATGTTCACTGAGCAAATTAGACAGGTTTCTTCAAAAGCATACGATTGGGTTATGCAGATTGAGCCAGAACATTGGTCAAATGCATTTTTCAAAGGTGAGCATTATAATGAAGTTACTGAGTTGTACATTAATTGGATGGAAGAAGTGCAGCAGCTACCTATAACACAGAAGTTAGAAGCACTTGAGTGCAAAATGATGGAGTTGATTCACAAACGTCAAATGGAGTCAAATGGCTGGACTACAAAACTTACTCCATCCAAGGAGAAAAAAGTACAAGAGGACACTCTAAAAGCTCTTACTTTCAAAGTATTATTTTCTTCTGACACCCTGTTTGAGGTTCATGGTGACTCTATTCATGTTGTGGATATTGTGAAAAGGGAGTGCAGCTGTTTGGAGTGGAAATTGACTGGGCTGCCTTGTCGCCACGCTATTGCTGTCTTTAATCGCATACGGAGGAATCTATATGATTATTGTTCAAACTACTTCACAGTTGATAGCTTCCATGCAACTTATTCCGAATCCATAAATCCTGTTTTAGAAATTTTCAAGCATTTTGGTGCTGAAGATGCCTCAGATGCAATGGGTGAAGAAAATGCCTCAGATGCAAGGCAAGTGCTTCCTCCTACTACACCTCGGCCGCCAGTCCAACATAAGGACAGGCCATATAGAAGAAAGGTTGAACAAAAAAGACTTGTCATGCTCCAAGTGTAAGGAATATGGGCATAATAAGGCTACCTGCAAGAAAAGCAGTTCTCCAGCTTCTAGTGCCAGTTTGAGCTGAGCTAATTTCCTGACAAGCCTTCACTAATTGAGGGGAAAAAATAGTAGAAAATTTCATAGGCCTGTGCTTTCTGTGTACAGGTTTTTCTTTTATGGAGGTTATGTAGTTCTTCATGATATCAATATTTATGTGCCTATGTGCATGGTGAATGACACAGCGCATCATGACATTGCATCGTATTTAGTATGTTGATGATTGGTTCCTTTCTTCCAGCGTTGAAAATTTGCTCCTTAGAACCAACTTTGGCAGAGTTTGGCTGGTAAAGATTGCTGAAGTGTCCTTGGTATCTAATTGCAAGAATCAAAGACTGCAACTCTTGCAGTCTTGATGTGTGAAGGTTGAAAATCTAATGTGAATAGGAAGTTGATGGATAACACGAAGGCTGGCACACTGGTACCTAAAAGATATCCTATTTAAGGGCGCACAAGAACTTTGGTGTTCATACGAATTATATTCCCTACTTCTGGAAGGAAAAGGCATACACTGAAGAGTAAATTCACCCTCTGTAAATTGCATAAACATTAGTTGGCTTCACAATAGCAAATTTGTTCTTGCGCGTAAGATGATTTGATGATATCAATATTAATAACATTCCAAGTTGGTCAACTACGATCAGCATATGCATCAAACGCACATCACTAGGGAATCATCCGACGCTAACATCTATGTTGCAGTTCAAAACTCACCAAGAGTTAAGAAGCCATCCTGTTGGTATTTGTTTTCACATTTTCACACAAGAATTCATATGAGCGAAAGATACTGCTAACTTACAGAACAAAAAGTTGGATCATTATTAGCAATACTACATTAGAATTGTAACTGTACCTAGTGTTCACTTGACAAAAACCATGGTGCTTCCCACTAAACCTCAAATACAAAATGAAATGAACAATGTAAGCGCTTCTGACATTCTTGGTGGCAATAAGAGTTGCTAAATAATGCAACTCATAATTTTCCAGCCCATCTCCATATACTAAATCAACCACCTATGCTTCTATTTTTTTTTTTTTTTCATGCAAGTATATTTGGTTTGTCCTAGATAATAAGTGTCGTTAAAGTGAAATCAATATTTGTACATTACTTTTGTCCCCCAGAGGCATCCACCTTAGAGAGCAAGTCCAAGCACAGTGGACATGGTGGATCTCTTTTATCTTCAAGACTTGTTCTATGCTCCAAACAGTCTGCATGATAAACATGGCCACAGACTAGAACGGCCACAATTGAGCATTCCCCAGAAGAGAGCGTGTCACAAAAAAAATATGGTTTCCTTCTCAACAGCTTCTGACAGACCCCACATATCATCTTCACTGAATCAGATGCATCCATTACCAAGGAACTAAACCTAGTTCTACCTGGCCTGCCAAATGCTTTTCCTCTGTTCTCTAAGAAAGTGAGAAACTTGAAATCAGTGCAAGAAAGCCTAAGAAGCAAATATTGCTAATATTAATCTGTTTTCAGTCCGATACTGATGTGATCATCAAGTAGAGAATTTGAACTCCGCAGTTCAAAAATGATTCCACAATAGTACTGATAAATTTTCACCAGCAATAAGTTAATAGAAATTAGTGAAGCACTCCATTCATTATGTAATATGCATGATGCAGCAGCATGATTTTCCCTAACATAACCAAAGGTTATTTTTCATTAAAAAAAAAATGAATAAGTCTTGGTATCCAGCATCATACAACAGAGATACATCACCTGTATGGTGTCCAAACTCTGAACCAGACTGACTGGTCAACTTGAAAGCAAGCCTTTCATCACGTAAAGGGGCAATCTTCCCATGAGAAGTTGATGCATTACCAGGGTTTCCTGAATTCCTCCTAGAGTAATGATGACCATAGTAATTACGTGATCGTTTCAAGTGTATTGATCGGCCAACATTGTAATGCTGATGTGCAAGAGAAGAATGCACATTAAACAGCTTCACATTAGCATCTGTGACATCCATCCCAGGTGAAAGAGGCTTTAATTCACTAGAGTCAAGTAAATGAGAAGATTTCTGCAAACAGAAACAACTACTGGCAATTATGTTCCAGTTATCAAGCACGCAAAAAGAAAGAGGGGAGTTCAGTGTTCACTTTTCTGATCCACATATTATGAAGTTTTCAACTTCCTTCCCTCATCAGCTAAAAGGTTCACATAGAGAGAACTAATGCCATAAGGATTAAGAAAGGATAAAAGAAAGCAATAAAGAATAACATGCAAGTAATATTTTATTGTTTCAAAGCCATGAAAAAGAAAAACTAACCGTGCCAGACAATTGTTCTGCACCAGATGAGAATGGCATGCTGTCTGCAAGATTTTGAAGTAAACACAATCAGATTTACATGCTAATTACATATATGAGGAACGAGAATGAATTAAAACCACATTAATTTTCTATGTTAATTCTCAATGACTTGATTCAAAATCTGGAAATTTTCTTTTCAACACCAGGACAAACATATGTGAATTTTCATGTTAATTTATTTTCTATGTTAAGAAGCACTCAAATAACAATAATAATCACAAACATACGTGACAAACTTAATTGCTAAATGCTAAGAGGAGGCAGAAATAATTGATTGACTGAAAGACGCAAGCGGGACTAGAGGTTCCTCAGACTGCATGATTGAAGCCTGAGAAAACCAACGGTAGATGGGTTGGAACTTGGGTAGATGGGTTGGAACTTGGAAGAAGAATGAGGGGAGCTAACCAGATAAAGAAATTCTCATCAAGTTATTCAGTTCTAGTAGACTGTTAAGTAGCTGAAAAAGGCACATAGAAAGAAAGCTCTTCAATTAAATCCTGGAAAAACTACGAAACACTAGGCTTGAACCCAAAAGAACCAGCACAAAGAAATTATCACCTGATGAATTACATGATCCAAATAACAATGGAAAAATTTTACAAGTGAAAGGTCGTTCCACTATGCTAGAAAAAGAGTTTCATGGAGATAGTTCAGAAGATTCTTAAATTATCCAGGAACAAGACGGCATCCAATGATGGCCATTTCAAATACTACCCCAAATATTAAGTAAACATAACATGTCAATCCACATAATTTCAAAGCCAGGACATGCGTCATCAAAGAGCTCTATGTCAAAAAGCAATCTCAAAGCACAAATTACATTTTTAATTAACTAGTTCGCTTGTCACATTTCAACTTTTTCAGCAATTCTCTCTTTTTTTATTGTTTGATTAATTGATTTGACTATCCTACTCTTCAACGTCAGAATTAGACATTACAAATTCAAGCCCTCCAACTTATGTTGCAGCCAAATTACTTAAATTCACCTCTTAAGAATTTACACTGCAATTGTAAACATTATCTGTTGGAACTCTCATATTACCATTTTCCAATATACAATGATAAAATCTTGTTCAGGAAAAAGGGATGTAAAGTAGCTTTGATCATTAATTCCAGGCAACTTATAACCAAAATAAACACAAATTAAGCACTAAATCTGGATCATCAACTGGCAAATAAGCAAAACAAAGAAAATCCCAATTTTTAGCAGATAAGAAAAATATTTTAAAAAAACAAGAAATTGCAATACAAAACTAACCCTATTCCTCCATTTTGCTATCAAGAACAGGGAAAGAAAAAAATAAGTCTTTATGATCTTCCCTGTGTTCTATCAGTTTCCCACACAATAAAAAAGCAAGATGCTTGCAAGAATTAGTTTCATTCAATTGAAACTTCCTCATAAAAGAAACATAAATCACATTTCACTTTCCACCATCTCCTCAGAAACCAAACACAAAAAAAAGGGTCGTGAAGAAAAAGAGAAACATACCCGAAGAAGAAGGGTTTTGGGTGGTATTGTGGTCACTATTACTAGTTCTCTTTCTCTTCCCCATAATAAACAGCAATTTAAGATGGTATTTTTATCTTCAAAAGGATTAGTAGATTATTAAAGATGGTGTATAAAAAATGTGAGGCTAATGGCCAAGCATTAATTAGAATCGCAGGGTTTTTGCTGGTTTAAGGTTTTTGGAGGCGGTGGTGTGCCAAGAACCGGACAGGGTGGTCTCTTTGGGAAACGTGTACCGTCACACATGCGCACATACAAGCAGTTTTTTCCGGTTGAAAAACGAAAACGTGCAAATGGCCACGTGTTTTCTTTTGTCCGTCTCATCTTCCTCAGTGCGTTGACACCTGAACTTCTATCAACCGTCCGTTTCTTTTCAGTCGTCAAATACAAGCTCACCAGTTCAGAAATTTGGGATATTATTATAATAATAAATTTTAACTACATTTATATGTATTTTTATTAAATAATTAAAATTAATAATAACTAAATTTAGTATAATATATTTCAATAATGATATAATTTTTTAATAAAAATAAAAAATTATTTATTTTTTTGTTGATTTTTCATCTTTTTAACTTAATTTTTTATATAAGAAATTAAATATTTGATTATTATGATCATAAAAAATTTGTATATGGTTAAACTTTTAAATTATTTTCATGTGAAGATTTTTCTATATCATTAAAGTTTTTATATTTTTCAGTTAATTGAAAAAAATAAATACTTAATTATGAGTTTATTTGTCACATAATAAAATAAAAATATTTTATATTGTCGCTTATATTAAATTACTAATAGAATTACTTAACAAACACTCGTTTAAAATAAAAATTAATTATTTATTAATCATGAATATATTGTCTGCTACAATTATAATAATAAATTTAATATTTTATTTTTATTAAATAAATTAATTTATTAGTTTAATAATAAATTATTATTTTATAAAAAGGTTATTGTCAAGTAAATAACTAATAAACTAAATTTCTCAAAATTTATAGTCATGTACAGAGTTAGTTGTGACAAAATTTTATTTATTGATTTATATTTTTAATTTCATATGACACAATTTCAAAAAAAATTACCAAGTTTAAGCGAAATAATTTATAACAATTAATTAAATAAATAATATTAAATATTTTATAATTAAAATAAAATTAATAGATAATTATAAATTATATATACATATATGAGGTAATTATGATAAAAAATTATCTAATAATTTATACCTTTAATTTTGTACAATATAATATTTTAATCAAATAAATAATAATAAGTATTTAATAATCAAAATAAAATTAATAGATAATTACAAATTATACATATATATATATATATATATATATATATATATATATATATATATATATATATATATTTTATATATATCGCAAAAAAATATATATATAGATTTATATAATATTGTTTG
>CATIWR010042657.1:0-14111 GCA_949677035.1 Omphalea diandra
AGTGTTATTTGGTTAATTTGCTAAAGTCGTATGTTTTACACTTGTATTGTAAAACATACAATACAAGTGTTATTTACTTTCTTGCAGGATTTGAAAGGCTGTCAACATTGAAAGACTTGGTTAATTTAAGGCTTGATGGTAATGATTTGAACAATAGCATCTTATCTTCATTAAGCCCCCTCATAAGCTTAAGGAATCTGAGTCTTAGTGGGAATAACTTGAATGGACCATTTCCTTGCGAAGGTACTTTTACCTGTTACAATTGTGTTAATAATAGAAACAATGATATGCAGTACAATCCCTGTTTTGTCTTTGAGCAGAATTAGGTACTCTTGCAAACTTAGTGATATTGGATCTGAGCTACAATTCGCTTAGTGACCCCACAACAGATCAACAAGGTAGTAATCTTATATCGCAAAATTAATTGTTTTACCATCTGCTTGTTACTATTTATTTTATTTTATCTTCATGTATGCATTAATTTTTTTTTTTTTTTTTGCCTCCAAAAATATCCGTACACCCCAAGGCGAAACTCATACATACAACTTAGCCAATTCTGCTGGATTTACAGTTTTGCACCAGAAATTAAATGACATGAGTTCAACCTTGAACACTACCAATATAAACCCAAACTACATACATACAGTAACTGTTTGGTTGAGGGATTTTTTTTTTTTTTTTGTGGATCATTACATTCACAGATGCAAAGCACATAAAGATGAATCATCAAACTCTGTATCCTGAAGAGGGTACTGTCCAACTTCGTGTCATTCATGTACCATAATGCTTGAAAAACTGTAATATATCTAGTAAGATGGTGTATCAAATTCCTGTACATAAAGGCTTAAGATTTCCCACATGACAGTGGCCACATAAAGACTTGCGTCTTCTACAAATTCATCATGCAGCTGCTTTTGAAAATTTCATGCCAAATCCATGTTTTATGTTCTTAAATCTATTCAGTAGAAAATATTAAGTGCTTTAGGACTTTCTTCTACCAATATTTAAATTTATAAATTATTGAGAAATTTTTCGATGGGATGAATGCAAATTACACTGGGACATATTTAATCTAAACAGACATGAAATCTGACCAAAGGTACCTCACTTTAAAAATTGAAGAATTATTATAAATTACATTCACTTATCATCATGCACAAACTGTAATCACAACTTAATTTATGAAGGATGGTTTTGCTAGAAGGTGTCTTAGCAATTTATTGATTGCAGAATGTAAACTGTTGAAGAAATTGGCGACTCTGAATCTAGATAGTAACCAATTTGGCAATAGCACCCTGACCTTTCTGAGAGAGTTCACATCACTTCAGACATTGGGACTGCGCTTCAACCAATTCGATTCATCCTTTCCAGCGCAAGGTACCATCATGATTCTTTCAAATTTCATTTTTGGAAGCATTTATATTCCACTACTTTGTTTCTTTGTTTTCTTTATTTTGGTAGACTTAGCTTCTTTGGAGATGCTAGAGCACTTGGATCTAAGTTCGAATTATTTGAACGACACTCGAATTGTCCAAGGTAAAAATAAAAAAACTATGGTCACTCTGCTTTGTTTCATTTTGATAAGTTATGGAGTACCAAATAAATATGAACTTGACAAGTGCAGTTTTGCTTTCAGAGGATTTTTTCTTGTAATAAGTAGCAAAAATTAGTTTTATTTCATTTGAAATAATGAAAAATAAAAAGAAGAAAGTTTACACATCTCACTATATGAATGTTCTGATTTGAGATATTCTTAATGAAGCAAAATATGACCCTTAAATAATGAGAAATGTTGTAAACCCTCTTTTGGTTCTTCAAACACAAAGATTAAATGCAGATAAATATAGCATTTGAGGATCGGAATCAGATTTTGGCATATAATTTACTTTCATCATCATAAAAGAGTTTGAGATACATGGTAGAAATTTATGTTTGTGAGATTAAAGAATGAAATGTTAAACCTTAGATATCTGTGAGAGGATTATTCAAAGCATGATATTTTGATGTGATGTGATATGATGTCAAGAATATAATGTCTCTCATTTTGTTAATTATGTTTATTTTGAATGCAGAACTAACAGTTCTCAGAAATCTCAAAAGTCTAGATTTAAGCGACAACATGTTCAATGGTTTCATAGGATTTGAAGGTATTATGGTTTCTTTTAAAATAAAGCAATGATTTAGTCTCCTAATGAATCTATACTCTCTGCAATGCAGTACTAAGATACTCTTTTGACTTATTTTAAAGACTTGCAGAAATTTAAACAGTTGCAGAGTTTAAATCTGAGAGCAAATTTTATGGGAGGAACCTTTCCAAGTTGTATGTACATTCACCTGTAGATTATCTTTTTCATGAAATTTCAACTTTATGTATTTTAAATCTATTTATTGCTTCCACTTTATGCAGATATAAAGAAAATGAAAATTTTGAAAAAGCTGGATCTGAGTTACAATAATCTCAATGGTTCCCTGCAAATACAAGGTATGAAGGGAATATATATACACACAAATGCACAGTAATTATTAAAAATTGACGACTACCAGTTGTGTATGTATGTTATAGTTGTTGGATCAAAAAATTAAATCGAACATTTAAATTAGTTTAGAACTTCAAAAACATTATAGTCCTCATGTTTTGTTATATTTATATAGTAATAGATATCATCTGTATGATATCATTTAGTTAAAATACCATTAGGCCCTTTTAACCTGAATAATACTTTCACTTGCACATTACACTTTTAAAAATTATTTAAAAGTAGGCTATAACTATGTTTGACGATTCATTTATATGTTATTTCTTTCAAAAAAATAAATAAAAGTAGGCTATAACTATGTTAAACTATAGTTTTAAAAATTGAAAATAAAAGTATTTATTCTTGAAGTTGTAGGGTTCTTTTTTTTTTTTTTGTACAGAAATACATATGCAGCTTTGATAAGAATTTGTATTGTTAATGAATTAGTATTATTAAATAGAAATAAAAAAAATTGTGAATTTATTTGAAAATTTAATTACTTAAAATTATTTTTTGTAAAAGAAAAATAAAAGTGAGATTCTAACTCTATGATAAGATAATGATATGATTATATTGATTATATTAATAAGCTTATTCTATGATTTATGTGGCCTATCTATGACGTTGAACCGCCAAATGCATTCCCTTATGTACTTTTATAAGAAGGGGAATGGAAATTACGGGTTAAATTCTATTAGACTACATCATGTGTTTGGCTGAACGTACTATTTATTGCAACTATTGCCAATATTTTGTCTAAAAAGAGCAAACAAAATAATTTTCACAGCTTAACTCTTCTAATAATGAATTTTAATGAAAAGAAAGTAAAACGAGGGGAAGCGGTTGATTGAGACAGAAAAATCAATGTTTTATTTTAATAATAAGTGTAAAATTATATAAAAATATAAATGCATATCTTCAAATCAATCTTCTCAATAATAATAAGTTTCCCTTCGACCAATAAAAAAAGATAATAATTATTTTTCCAATTGTCATCAAAAAGGATAATATAAAGTAGGGAAATTAAAAAAGAAAATGAAAATCTAAGGCTCTACTTAATTGAATTATTTATTGTGTATTTTCTGTTAAAAGTACAATGCTAAAAGATGATAAAATCAAAATGGAACCGGAACGCATTTAATAAATCGGACTCAAACTTCCTAATCTTGACCTTTTTCTGCCGATATGGGATCCTAAATAGAATTAAGCTAGCTCCTCAACTTCAAGAAATGTTACTTTTCTTTTTTTTTTTTTTTAGGTTTAATGTGATTTAGATTCTAATTAGAAATTCAAACATTTATCACAATTTTTCTTTATCGCTTTTTTGCAGAATAATTTTTCTTCCTCTCATTCCTTTGATATAAAGTTACTGAGCTATTCAAAAATAAATTTCATTCATGTTTGTTACAATATTATCACATTTTTAATCAACTCATTAGCCAATTTTTCAAAGAAATAATCATTTTACAAATAGTGGACTAAAATTTGACAGTGTAAAAAATATTACTGACTAAAATTTCCTTTATGGTAATTGAACTAGTTACATGGACACGTTTTAAATATCTTAAGCTCATATTTTATGCAATTAGAGAAATATCTTATTATGGTATTGTTAACACAAAACACATTTAATTTGAAAGTGACGCAGCTGGGAATCATGAATTGAAAAGAAAAAAAAAAAAAAAAGCTAGGACACCTTTTTTTGTTTTTCATATGAGTTATAAGAGGAGGAAGGAATCCTTAAAATCCTTTGAGGAGATACACAATGAATTGAATTAAGTCAGGGTGTGTCAATATAGAAATTTAAGCTCAAATTTGAGAGAAAATTGTAATATTTATTGTTTGAATGATTAATTAATTCATGAACTATCATATAACAAGCCTATATTAGGAAAAAAGATTAAATACACTAATGAGAAATCCTAAAAATACTTACCAAGAAAAGAAAAATAAATAAAAATGATTGAGAATTAAATAATAAAATTAATAATTATTATAATTAATTAATTGGCTCCTTGAGTAGAAAACATTGTTGCGAGAAGGCCTTTCTATTAGACTGCACTTAGGATGTGCAAGACATTAACCACGCGAAATAGCTTTGGTGGTGAAGTAATTTCTTCAAGGAAAAAGGGCATTTTTGAAAAATATTTTAAATTCTCTTTGGATTTTATTCTCTTTAACAAGAAAATGTTGACATTTCTGAAACTTCCTTTCTTGGCAGAATTGATAACTCTCAAGAATTTAGAAATCCTAGATTTGAGTTACAACCAATTGTCTGGATATATTTCTCCATCAATCGGGGGCATGATTTCACTGAAGGCCTTATCTTTGGCCAACAACGAACTTAATGGACCTTTACCTGAAAAAGGTATTATTTAGTTATAAATCTTTCTTCACCACTTATAGAGTAGTCAACAAATACAATTCTTTTGCTGACAAATAAAAGATGATTTCTTAATTACTTTTTCAGGTTTATGTGAATTGAAGAACCTTCAAGAGTTGGATCTTCATCAGAACAATCTTAGTGGCCTTCTTCCATCTTGTCTCAGCAACTTGACATCTCTTAGACTGTTAGATCTCTCATCTAACAGATTTGAAGGACACGTATCTTCTTCTCCAATACCTTCACTAGAGTCCCTTGAGTGCATTGATCTTAGTCATAATCCTTTTAAAGGCTCATTCTCATTCAGCTCAATTGCCAATCACACCAACCTCAAAATTGTGATCCTTGGCTCTAATGATAATAAGCTACAAGTTGAAGATGAACATTCAACTTGGCTTCCTAAATTTCAGTTGACTACTCTCGTACTATCTAACTGTAATTTGAACAAGCTTCCAGAGTTTCTGAGTCAGCAAATTGACTTAAGAATACTTGATCTCTCCCATAATAACCTAACAGAAATGTTCCCCAACTGGTTGCTCGAAAACAACAAAAAACTGGAGTTCCTAAGCCTTAGAAATAATTCATTCATTGGTCAGTTTCATTTATCACCCAATTCTACTAGTGAAATCTTTCGGTTGGATGTTTCAGATAATTGCTTCCATGGGCAGCTTCAAGAAAATATTGGGGAGATGCTACCGAATGCTTTTTACCTTAATTTTTCTGAAAATGCTTTTGAAGGTAGTATTTCATCCTCAGTTTGCAACATATCCTATTTGGCATTCTTTGATTTATCCAGTAATAATTTCTCCGGAGAAATTCCAAAGATGTTTGCAGAAAATTGCTCCAATTTGTTAAGTTTGAAGTTATCAAACAATAGACTACGTGGCCAAATACCAAATCTAAACATGAGTGCCTTGCTTTTCTTGCATCTAAATGATAATCAATTTTCAAGTACTCTACCAAATGAGATTTCACAGTCTTCCTCCCTTTCCAACTTGGACATCAGCAACAACTACATTTCAGGTGAGATTCCTAGGTTCTTTAGCAATGCGTCATCAATTATGGCAGTCATCATGCGAAATAATTCCTTGGAAGGTAAAATCTCCTGTGAACTGTTAGCTTCAGCTTTTTTCTTGGACCTTTCCTATAACTCTCTTTCAGGCCCTTTGCCATCTTGTGAGACTTCATACCGAATTCATCTCAATCTCCAAGGGAACAAAATCACAGGTTCAATTCCAGGGGCATTATTCAACTCCTCTTTGCTTACTCTGAACCTTAAAAATAATTTCTTGTCTGGAAAAATTTCGACTTTAGTTGTTGCAAATTCTCAAATGAGGGCCCTTCTTCTGGGAGGGAATTTCTTGAGCGGCTTGATCCCTAATCAACTGTGTCAGTTTCATAAGATGAGCATGTTGGATCTGTCCCAGAATTCATTTTCTGGATCAATACCTCATTGTTTTAGTGATATCACTTTTGGACACATGCAAACATATGACAATATCCTTGGACTTTCATCGAATATTCCAATTTCCAGGACTACCAGATATGACTTCGAGGGTATTCTGCAACGGGAGGTAATCCATGATGAGGATATGGAAATCACCAAGCAAGTTCAAGTTGAGTTTATTACGAAAACCCGAACTTATATTTATAAAGGCATTATTCTTGATTTGATGTCTGGATTGGATTTGTCAAATAATCGCTTAACTGGGGAAATTCCATTTGAACTCGGACAACTAAGTTGGATACATGTTTTGAACTTGTCTCACAATCTGTTGACGGGCTCCATCCCGAGCACCTTTTCAAACCTGAGACAAATTGAGAGTCTGGACCTCTCTTACAACAATTTGAGCGGAGAAATTCCTTCAGTATTAATTGATCTCAATTCTCTGGAAGTGTTCTCTGTGGCTCACAATAACTTGTCAGGTAAGCTTCCAGATATGAAAGCACAATTCGGGACATTTGAAAAGAGTAGCTACGATGGAAATCCATTCCTTTGTGGACCTCCATTAGAGAATAACTGCAGTGTGGTTGTTGAATCGCCAGCAGTATTTACTGAATCGAGTGAAGGAAAATGGTATGAAGTTGATCATGTGGCCTTCATTGCAAGTTTTACAGCTGCATATGTGATGTTCTTGCTTGGTTCTGTAGCTTTTCTATATGTCAATCCTTATTGGCGACAGAGGTCGTTCAATTTCATTGAGGATCGTATATATGACTGCTATTTCTTTATTTCCGGTACTTTTCACAAGGTATCAACTAAATTATGCAGGTAGTTGTCTATTCTGTAATACTGGCAAATTATTGGCAGGATGAGATCTACCTTTTGTATTCCTCGATCAATTTCTAAAGGCTTAGAATTTTTCGATGATGGATTTCAGTGAACCTAGATTTGCCTATCAGAATTCCAGAAGCTTCGAAATAATATCTCAAACATTCTGTAATAGTTTTGGCTTCAAAACATTATCTACTTAGTTATCTAAAATTAATTTCATTACGGAAATTATTTCAATTTAAAAAGTTTAAGATCTTTTTGGATTTTAACGTATCATGTATTGTAAAAAAAAAAGCAGAAAATTATATATTATGGAAAAATGAACAATTATATAAATTGGGTAATTTGTGTTATTCGAATAAGAAGAAGCAAATTTAATTTGAAGTTGTTGTGAAGAGCTGGAGGCAAAAATGTTTATTATTTTGAAGGTCTAGATAGGCATTTTATTGTGTTTCATGTGTTGGGTTTTGTGAATAGCTTTCTGAGCTATTGATAATTTGCAGAAATATCCAATTTTATTTATTATGTTGCCAAATTTCAATAGAGCTTTTAGAATCATCTTTGCATTCATACTTTGCATTTCTATTATTTTTAGTTAAATGTAAATGTTAGTTTCATTTCTTTTTTTCACCTTATTTATCGTTTTCAAGCAAAATTCTTGTTTTTAACAATTTGAAGTATCTTTTCTATCAACTTCAGGTGAATGGATAAACTGATAATAATTAGGATTTAATGGACGTCCACCAATTAGGAGTCTCTATTTTTGTCAGCTTCAAGTGAGTGGAAACTTATAACAATTAGGATTTAATGGACATCCACCAATTAGGAGTATCTATTTTTGTCAGCTTCAAGTGAGTGGGTAAACTTATAACAATTAAGATCAAATGGAAAACCTATCTAGTGTGTGTGTGTTGTGGATATATATATATATAGACACGCTCAATATATATGTGTTTGGGGCATATGTTGGGTAAGCATTGTGTACTTTGTGTTTACTTGTAGAAATTGAATTCGTTTTATAAGAAAAGATTATATAATTTATGTGAAGATTATAATGTCATTTACGATATTATATTATAATATCATAATTAATAATTAACCGTTATATTAGATAAAAACTATTATTCACTATTGGGTTAAATAGGATTAGATATTGTTGAATTAGATAAATATTATTATTTATCATTGGATTAGATAAAATTATTGGACGACATTATTAAATCCATCACTGTAGAATTCACTTATAATTTATAGAGAAGATTTTATAAAATATTGGTAGAATTAAATAATTTATACAAATAGAGTATAAGTAATAATAAATTTGCACTAAATATTTAGAGTGAAATAAAGTATAATTTGATGAGTTCTTGAATTACATTATTTCTTTTTAAAACTTTAATTATGTTTTAAAAATAAATTGACTCCAACAATTTAGCGTATGATTTTTCATGCGTTGGTTTAATAATTAAGCTATATAATGTTTATTAAATCTGATTTAAATAAAATTAAAATTTTTTTAAGAACTAAATAGAAGTAAAGTTTGAAAAAGAAATAAATCAATCCGAGAACTCATTAGAATGCACTATTAGCAGTGAATTTTTAGATCAAATTTATTTCTAATTATACTCCATTTGTATAAATTACTTAATCTAATTGAAAATTTGATAGAATCTCCTCCATAAATTTAGACCGTTTCCCTTCATTTCCAAGATGAAGCCATGGACACTGACCACTTTTAATTTATCCCTCGTTTAGATTGAGATTTTTGAAGGGTTGAAAGGATTTTGTAAAGTTAAAAATCCTCATACCATGTATGGAAAATTAATTGCCATGGTAGGGTAAAGTTTTTGCAAGGTTTAAAACCCTTCCAAACTCTCCATTTTCTCACCACATCAATTTGATGGGTTGAAGAGGTAAGGTTTTTTTATTTTATTTAATGTTAACTATTTTGACTATTTTGTCTTTTTTTTTTTTTTTTGTAATTTCCATTAAGCCATCTTCTAAAAATTATATCTAAAGGGTATTTTAATAATTTAATGTGAAACATTTATTAAACCTTACTTTTAACCAAACAAAATAGACTATAAATCATATTTTACATGCCTTTTTCTCAAACAAGACAAAATTAAATTATAAACTTATCTTTTCAAACCTTACCTTAGCATACTTTAAAATACCTTATCTTACTTTACCATCCATAAGTGATATAGGGATATGAATCAAAAACAAATTGGTGATCGGATTTTTCTTCTTCTCTTCACCCACCGTTGCACGCATCGCCGATTGGGGAGGTTCCAGTCTCTACTGGCTGATCTCGTAGGATACATAAAGGAAGGGATTGTGTTGCCCCTTGGTGGCCAGAAGGCCACAACGAGATGGGCATAGGCAACTGAATGGGATTTATGGGCCATGTTAACAATAATATGGCAACTCTCTGTCTCTCTTTTAGATGCGCAACTGCATGGGGTCATGTGGTGTGATTGGTCCCATGTGGACCAATCACAATCACTTATTGTTATTGTTATTATTATTATTATTATTATTATTATTATAGTTAAAACTCCCAAAAACAATTTTAAGTATATTTATATATGAGCTAAGCTAAATTTTATATTAATATAATTTAATTATTAAGTCCCAATTTAAAATACTTTATTATTATTAATTCTATTTAAAATAAAATTTTATTATAAATAAATCATACACCATTTAATATTGAAATTTATTACTTAAAATAGTTATAACAATAATTATCATCAATATTATCTTTAAACAATTTTTACATATATATTTAATATTTATTAAAATATTTACTAGTAAAATTAATTTACACATAATACATACAACACAATTAAGTTTTAGATTTAGAAATAAAATAAATATTATTATCTATCAATATCCTTGAATATATTACATCACATAAAATATTCATTAACCACAAATACTTATTCAGATATACTTATATATCAAATAATAATATTTGCATATACTTGAGTTAATTCAAATTTTAATTTAAAAATATTATACCCTATTCGATATTAAATTCACTAATTATTATATATTCTCTGAAAATAACTGTTTTTTTTTTGTATTTTAGAGCTACCATCGATATATTCTACATGTGGCAAGCCTCTTTTCTCTTTGGTTTATTCATTTTCTTTAATAAAGTGGATTGTTTTATCTATTTATTAGTTTTTATTTTATTTTATCTCTCTTTTGAGTTTTTATTTTAGTTTCATTATTTTGTCTCTTTAGTGAGAAATTTTGTCACTTGTTTTGAGAGTTTTAGGGATTTGAGGTTGATTGTTTCGTAATAAATAATGATATATTATTCATATCATCTCTCAAATTTATTCTACCGTATGATATGAATTTCAGTTCATATTGTGTTATAATATCGTTATTGACAAAAATACAGAGTCATCAAAGAAATTTATACTAAACATATAACCATGATTTAAGAGTACAATCAATGTATAATTATTAGTAGTGTTGAGGTTCGATTTTATATTGTACTCTAGATCATAAGATTATTTTCTTTTATGGCTGTCATATGACTATTTATGAATGAAAATATGTTTTGGTCTTTTTAGAAAAACAATCTTCAAAATAAATCTATTAATAGCACTATAAATATATAAGTCATTACTCATATAAAAGCTACATAAATTATTTAAATTACTTATGCTACACAATTAAATTACTATTACCATTACTCTTCTTCCTTTATTTTACACAAATCAAATTCTATGAATTTATTAAGTTGAAAATAAATTTAGGATGTTACTAGACTTGTCTCTCAGTCACTTTTCAGGATCTATTCCAGCAAAATTTTCTTAAGCAACAGGGAGTTTGGAGATGACTTCTTTTATGGAATTGTGGCAAATTAGAGATGTTTAGATTTCATGTTTCTTTTGAAGGCCATAAAAAGAACGTTTTTCTCATAATTTGCATTGTGTCATTCAAATTTGGAAGCATTCATTGCTTTGAAATGTTGGTAAATATTTGGGCAAGGATTGTATTTATGGAGACCTTCGCATCAATGTTCCATTAGTTGTATTAAACACGTGATCTAGACTACCAAGTGCATAGATCAACTGGTACACAATTGTTCTAACTTAACTAGAGGTCTCAAATTCGTATACAGTTGCATTAAGATTCAATAAAAAGAATTTTGCCACTATTATAGTCATATTCAGCTTGAATTCTGATTAGTCTGGTACGCAAAAAGTTGGAAAAAAAAAAGACATTGGATTTATGTTCACTGTTTTAATGGAGAACTGTGGAATGTGTGGGTTATAGTTTTACTATTTTGACTTTTCTTTCCCAAATATTTTGCTTATTACTAAAAAATAACGATGAGAAGAATTTTAGGGACATCAGCAATTCATGAAAATCATAAATGAATAGAGATGGTTTTCTTAGAAGCAATTTTAGATGTCATAAGTTCAGCAATTTGAGTATTTCTTGAAGAAAAACAAAACAGCCGCAGCAAAAATTGACTTTATCTAAACTTCAGGTCTTGTATTGTATGTGAAGTCTTTTAGTCTTTCACACTTCTGTTACATAATAACGTCGACTTTCATGCTTTTCATTCATATGATGTAATTAAATACCTCGGCTGAATCTATGACAGCATCTTCTCAACGGCATAATCGTTATAGTGCTTGTTTTGGGGTGTGATAGTTTTTATTGAAATCCATGGATGCACAAGTTGCATTGAAAAAGAAAGGGTGGCTCGGATCGAAATCAAGGCATTTCTCAAAGCAAACAGTGTATATGCTGGCCTCCTTCTCCCTTCATGGACTGATCTTGCAGACAATGAGTGCTGCAGTTGGGAAGAGACTGAAATGCAGCCCATCACAGGCCGCGTGATCAAGCTTTCCATCCAATCATTGAGGAAACCAGTTTATAACTTTGTTGAGCAACTTTGCTATTTGAATGGTTCTTTGTTTTTTGCATTTGAACAAGTGGTTTGTCTGGAAATTATTTCAGTTGTTGCATTAAGGATCAAGGTGTGTTACTTACTCTTCTACCCAATATTAGCTTGATATGATGTCGAGGAGATTTTTATTCTGTTTAAATTTTTTGCTTCCAAATCCAAGAATTTTGAAGATATTCTATGGGAATTTCTTTTCCTCTCACGTTTGACGTCTTATGGCCTGCTACAAATTTGTGCATAAAAGAATGTGTTCCGAGGGGATTTTCTCGAAAATTTATGTTTAACAAAAGGCTTTTTCTAGTGTACAAAATATGTTAAATTATGTACTTGTACTAACAAGTGTCACCTAAGCGAAACATATTACTAGCTAGTTATGACTTGAAAACTAATGTTCATCAAGAACTCATTTTCTTGAAGTTTTCTCATCATTTTTTAAAAAAAAAAAAACCATTATCATTAAAAACAATTATATTCTAAGTTTCTAATCTTGCAATATATTTTAAGATAATTAACTAAATAAATAGAGTATTTAAAATTTTATTTCAATCAATAAAAATATTTAATTATTTGAAAATGGAAAAATAACAATTACTTCATATTCAAAATTAGTTAAATATAGTTTTGTTAATAAAATAGTTATATCACTACTTGACGAGTAAGATGTTTTATGTTTTATATTATATTTAATAAAAGAATTATTACTTTTGATTTTTTATCTCTATTTTGTTATGTAAATAAAGATTAAAAGAAAAGAAGAAGAAGAAGAATGTATGTAAAATGAAATATAGTATGTTATACATTAATCTAATAAATTATGTCCATATAAGTAGTAGTAATTTTATTTTCAATCTTTAAAGATATAAGTTTTTTCTTTTATTTAACTATATTGGATAATAATTTAAAATTTTATTTGAGCTTCCATATATAATTACAGGTTTTACAAAATTTAAAATAAATATAAAAAAATATTGTATAATTACATTTGTTATAAATGTTACTATTTTATATTAGTGATACTTAGGAAAATATCATAAATATGCAAAAAAAAATTGTTATGCTAAGTTCGATTATAAATAACTTAAAAAATTTCTTCACTTTATAAGAAAAGTTAAATTTATAGGTTTTTTCCATAAAATTGTTACTTAAAGTGTTAGTGACTTAATGAAAAAATATTTTATTTTAGAAATAAAATGATAATTTTATAAATTTTCTGTAACATAACATAATGTTTTGGTAATTTAACAAAAAAAAAAACTTCTTCACTTCATGAAATAAATAAAAACTTTATAATTTTTTCAAAAAGTAATAGTTTACTTAGTGGAAAAGTTATTTTATATTAAAAAGATAATTTTATTATTTTTCATAAATTAGTTACTTAATGCAGATTCTTTATAACTTGTTGGACTAGGTTATTCAAACCTAAGTCAAGACTCTCTTTTGATCTTGACAATATAGATTGAAAGGTTTTAGTATCAATTTTAAGTGTTGTTTTTGCAGTTATTAAGATAAAATCTCATTAGGAGTTGAATAAAAGTGATTAGAAGCAAGAAACTCCAAGTATGAAATTCTGCCTTCGAAATTAGCGACCGCGAATTTAGGAGTAGCGACCGCGAATTTCAAAAGAGTAGTTGTTATAGCTGTTGAGATTCGAAATTAGCGATCGCGAATTTGAGTAGCGACCGCGAATTTCAGAAGCAGCATCTTCATGTTAGACAGACGATTTCACGGTGACAATAGCGACCGCGAATTTGAAATAGTGACCGCGAACTTTTATAGCCGTTAGAAAACTAGCCATTAGACACTATTTAAAAATAGCGACCGCGAATTGCAAAGTCTCGACCGCGAATTTCGTCTGACGAGCATTTAATGCAAGATATGTTTGGCACAACTTGGAGATTTGGACATAGTTTATTTGTAACGTCTCTTTGGTGGTTATTGCCTATAAATACACCACCAAATGGACTTGAATGAGAGATGATAACCATTTGATATGTG
>CATIWR010042665.1:0-47284 GCA_949677035.1 Omphalea diandra
ACTTGCTACATATAAAAAGTTAAATTTCATCTCTCTATTTTGATTAACAATGAATATATTATAAATTTTTATGAACTTTATTAATTGAAATTTTAATATAAGATAAAATTAAAAAAATAAATGTACAAAATTTAATGAATTTAGTTAAAATATTTTATTTTTATATTAAAAAATTAATTACAATATTTATTTATAATATAAAAAACCATTTAAAATAAAGATCAGTTACGATGTTAATGATATATGCTTTCCTTGGTGTGTGCCTTAATTCAATATTTAACCCATCATTAGGGAAAAACAAATTCCCGTGGATCTAGGTCCCCGCGCATAGAGAGAACTGGACTGGGCTGGCATGCGTATGCGCGTGATGGTTGTGCTCCAAGGCAGGTCTGGTTGAATTTGGATTTTTTCTGGTTGAGATATATATTGCACGAAGAAATTCAATTGGATCATATTTCTATATATTGAGCACATTTCCGTGTTTCAGAATTATTTTCACATTTTTCACTATATTTTATATACGTTTCCCATTTTCTCACATTCTTGTTTTGAAATTCCAAAACTAAAGAATGCAAGGTTTCCTGCTTCAAATTTCGAAAGGTCATAAATAAGAGCAGTGGACATTTATCAGTAGGAAACATAACAGAAGTACCTTGATACAATACATTACAATCCATCCTCTATAGTGAAATGGATTTTGCAGGGGTACAATAAAAAAGAGAAAGAAAATAGTATGATGTCATATATGGCATACGACAAAGTGGCCTTATTATAGTAATATAATAAAGTAATAAATGGCCATATAATTATAATATTCTTCTTTTTATATTCGTGGTTTCATAAACCGGAACCGAGCAGCAACGAAGTAACTAACAAAGCGGAATCCGTTATCAGTGTTTCTAAATGGCCGTAATAACGCCTGCAGCGTGCCATTGGTTGGCAGAGTAGTGTTGCAGGTGGATTGAGGAGTATCTACCTTAAGGCTGCAATCATTCAATAATGTCCAAGGATTATAACTTGGAAAATCCATTACAAACTTTCCTGATCCATCGGTTGTTGCGCTATCAACCATATTGTCATTACACTGCAGTTTCACCGTCGCATCTGTAATCACCACGTTTTAACTCTAAGTGGCTAAAATAACTCGAATTTAAACTCGAAATCATATAGTTTTGTACTGCTAAATGAAAGTTTTATTGTTGTAAGAGTTTAATTATTAATACGTAGAACAAATGCTAAGTAATTATATGTATTGTCATGATATTTAATGCACAGCTTAGCAAGTCAAAGACTAACAACAGCTCAAATAACTCATATGCCTTTGTGGAACATATTTTTAAGTTAATAGTTATAGTGAGAGCTAACTTACTGGGGAAAACTGGGGTTGCTGTTCCATTTGCACCCATATTACCATCGGGAGTGCAAAACAGAGTCCCCTGAATGTTGATGGAATTGGGTTTGAATGGTTTCCATATTTGAGCTTCAGCTATGGGAGCTGCTATTGCAGCAACCATGAGGGAAACAAAGAGAACTGTTTTGAAAGCCATAAGATTCAATTAATGGCAGTGATAGAATGAGTGCAGAAGTGATTCGGATGATAAACGCAAAGTATCCAAGCTATTTATAGATAATCTGTGAGACCAAGTTCCAGCAAAATATTCTGGCTGATTTAGGACTATCTTTTGCTCCTTTCTTTTTTTCCCATCAAAGTCTACTAGGATGGTCTTAACCTACAAGCTCTCCAACCCCCTAGTCCCATTACCATGCTTTCTATCCCTTGTAAATGTGGAGGGTTTTTTGCTCCATGAAATGTTAAATTCGAAGACTCCATGTCTGATAAAAGTTGCTGTGCCTTATTGAAAATTTGCCCTTTTCCATTAAAATGTTTTGATTTCTGAAAACTTTGGTTGGTCCAGGGCTCTATGCTAACGCTATCCCCAATTCATTAAAGTCTTAGAAGAGGTACCAAATCTTTCATATATGCATTTATGGCTTGTCATTTAGCCTTTTTTTTTTAAAAAAAAAAATTGGCAGGAAATAATAAGAGGCTAATGGCAACACCTAAATAATATTAATAAGACACATTCATTCTTTTATTTACTGAGAAGCTTTTATAAATTTCTGACTTTTGTAGAAATGTAATCACAATCTAGATCTAAATTGATTCTTCAATTTGTTATGGGATGGATGAGTTCTTCAAATTATTAAAGAATTTAAAAATGAGTGGACTTTATGGAAATGTAATCGATCGCGTGAAAATGTGACCATAACCAATTAAAAACCATTATCAGACTACTTGACATGTTTATTGTAAGCCCAATTATTTTGCTTTGATCAACATGTAACCGAATCGTTTTCCGTTAGTTAAAATTTAACTGAATTCTAAATAATTTATCAATACGTTCCTTATAAATATCAAACCTTTCCAAAAGGGAACATTTTCATTTTTCTCTTCTATTTTATCTTTTTTTTTTTAAAAAAAATTTACTATTATGTTATTTTTTTACTATATGTATATTTCATTTATTTTTTCTTTCATTTCATTATGATTTTTTTACTCTACATTTTTTTTTGCTTTTTATTTTTACAACAAGTCATACATAAGCATATATTTTTTTCGGAAAACTATTTGCCAAAAAAAGAAAAAAAATACTCCTTCATTGAAAATTAAAATTATTAGAAAAATGACTAAAAAATCAAAATAAGAATATTATGATTATAGAACACAAGATTTAGAAAATAATATTTCATGAATATTGAAATGGTCTTGCTTCATGAGAATATTAAATATTTTTTATTTTTCAAATTTGAGAATGAAAAATCATTAATTTTTTTTACTATATTGCATTTATTTTATTCATTTACTTTTTGCCTGAATCTCGAATATGTGGAAGCTATACTCATGTCATTTTGAAGAGAAATATAAAAACTTAATTTTGATTATTTTAAAAGAGGAACTTACATGACTAAAAAAAAATAGTGTAATTTAAAATAAGAAAACTAACAAATACATAATAGTTTTCTTTGCTGCAGCACCCATTGAGAAAGTGAAAGATATAGTCGTTGCAGTCAACTGCTTTTTATAGATAATATAACTAAGTAATTACAAACTTTTCATGAACTCTTAGGTGGTATTTGTTATGATTACATCATACTAAACACTACCTTAAACTTTGTGATTTTGTATATTCGCCCAAACTTTTTGTTGGTGTTCTTTACTCATTTTATTTTTTTTTATTATAAAGTTTTTTAATCCTAAATTATTTAAGTAAAGTAATTTTGGAATTCAATTAGTTTTTAGATTTTTAACTGCTTTTTATGTAATTGACTAGCAATAATATATCAAAATATGGTGGAAGGATGATGCTATGGTGAGCAGCTTGATTGATGTTTCAGTCCCTTGCTGGAATCGGGAACTGGTGAAGCGAGTTTGCTTGCCTTTTGAACTTTCTACTATTTTATCTATCCCACTTTGCCCAAGGTTCCCTGATGATAAGATGTTTTGGGTGCACTTTAAGGGAGGACATTAGAGTGTTAAAACTGGGTATCATGTGGCAAGAAGTTTGGAGTTGGGTAGGCAACGTTCTCCGTCATCTGGGAGTTCGTCTGATCCCTTTTGGAAATTTATTTGGCATCTATCAATCCCACCGAAAATTCGTCATTTTTGTGGCGTTTACTGAAAGGATTCCTGCTTTGTTATAATGTTCTTGAACAACGTGGTGTGCAGCTTCTTAATGTGTGCCCGCGATGTGGGAAGGGAAAGGAGTCAATTCTGCATGTTTTTAAGGAGTTAGAATGGGCGAGATGCGTGTGGATATCCTCGCCGTTGGGTTTACACGTTGATCAAATTTCTGACCCTAATATTGTTTGTTGGCCGGAGGCTCTAAAGGAACAGGTAAACAGTTGTAGCTTCGGGCTGATTGCTGTCTTACTGTTTGATTGGGATCGGTTAGTTCATGATAAAAAGGAGGGGTCCATTCTAAGTCTGGTGGAACGAAGGGTGGCTTTCGTTTCTGAGATGAATGGGAAGGGAGCTGATCAAAGTAGCTCGCAGAGACAGGAAAGGGGCTTGGAAACATAGGAACCTCCTACGGGCAGTGTTGTTAAAATAAATAAGGATGCTTCTTACGTAGCTTTGACTAGGAAGCCTGGTTTGGGTGTGGTCATGCGGGATTCTCAAGGGCAGGTCTTAGCTATTACTGGGAAATGTTTGGATCTTCATATTGAAGTTGAGATGTGTGAAGCTCTGTAGATTGCTGTTTCAGGGATGTTATCCTTGAGGCAGATGCTTTTAATGCGATTGAAAAGCTCGAAGATGGAAAGCCAGGCTTATATTCTATCGGCTTAGTTTATGAAGATATCTTTAGTTTATGTAACAGCTTTCATTCAGTTGCTTTCCATTATATTAATAGACATTGCAATAGGGCAGCTTATGGCAGTACTGCAAAATGGGCTTTGGACTTAGACCAGGAATCTGTCTTCCTTGAGGAGGTACCTCCTCTTTTAGCTGCTTATATTTCGATCGACTCTGTTTCTTAGTCTTAATACAATCTCTATCTTCCCTCCCCCCCCCCCCAAAAAAAAAAAAAAAAATGCAGACGGATTTAGTAGTTAATGAAACATAAAATAAAAGCAATTTAATGCATACTTCTATTTTGATATATTTAGCACTCAAATATGAAAGCAATTTAATGTAATCCATATTCTTCATAGGGAAGGATCTTTTGGAAATATGAATGAAAGGAAATATTTTAACGTATAAATTATGTTGAAGAAACACAAATAGCGGATTTGATAATTTTTTGAAAAATTAACACCCGAAACGTATATGTGATATTATATCATAAAAATATTCAACATGAGACAATATGGCAACACCACAAGACATATATAAAATGATAAATGATCTAATATATTAATAATTGATACAATATTTTGCTTCATGAAGTTATGGCACAAATTGGAACCCTACAGATACAGTCACTCATGATTGAAGCTAAATTAATATTTTGTAGTGAGGGATAAGTTACAAGGAAAAACTGGGGTGACTGTGCCATTGCCATTGGCACCCAAATTAATATTGGCATTGGGAGTGCAGAAAACAGTCCCTCAGATGCTGATCGAACTAAGAAGGTCCAAGCTGAGCTTCAGTTATTGGGGGCCGCAGCCATTGCCGCAATCAGTGAAACAATGACATGAAATGATTTCAAGGCCGTAGATCCAATGGAAGTGATAGAATTAATGATGGGAACCAAGTTTCTGTCCTCCATTACGTTGATTGCATTAATTTATCGATCAGCTTTTTTTTTAGTTAAGTTAAACTTATCAATCAGTTTTGTTTTAGTAGTATTGAAAGTATTTTTATTAGATTTAAACCAGAGATTTGACAGATAATCCAATGGTTGGTGCGGATAATATATGCCTTTCTAGCTTTTAATCCAACTGATTTTATCTAAAAATTTCCATAGACCTGACTCCAGGCGCACGTGCTTGCGAGGGGACCTGGACTGGTTCGGGTTAGCTCTGCACATAGCGCATGCGTATGCACATAAGCGGCCTCACTCCAATTGCTGGTCCAGTCCAATTTGGAGTTTTGCCCTTTTCGCTCTCGGAATTTCGTAGACGACATTGCGCAAAACTTTCTCTGTTGCATGTATTTTTATTCTGAACATTTCTCGAGAAACGACAGATAAAAAGGTTGTCTTTAAACGACAAAACGAAAACAGTGGACATTTATTAGAGCTTAGCGCTAGGAAACATAAGCAGAGCCTTCATACAATACAATCCATCCTTTTATAGAAATACAATGGTAAAAAGAATAGGAAATATGCTATGCTATATATGGCATACAACAAACTGACCTTATTATAGTAGTAGTTTATAATATAATGCGGTCATACATCATTAATATTTTTCTGCTTCAAGTCATGCAGGCACAAAATGGAAGCCAGCGGGAATTATGTTAACAACCTTGAGGAGTCCTGCAAGAGTGTCTCCAAATAACTGTAAGGATGACAAAAGACCACCCACTGCAGGCAGAGTAGCGTCGCAGCTAGACAGAGGAGCGTCAACCTTTAAGTTCCAGCTGTTCAATAATGAAGAAACAACATAATTCAGGGGATCTAACATGATTGAAAACATTCCTGATCCATTGGTTGTTGCACTAGATATCACATTTCCTCCACGTTGCAATTTCACCGCAGCATCTATGGGAAAAGAAAATAAAATAAGAAAGAAAAAGTCAACATATTTGAACTTTTAAGTGGCTAACTATTAGTAGAAGAACTAGAAAGTAATTATATGTTTTGTCATAATATATACTATCTAGATTAGCAAGTCAAAACAGTAAAAACAGCAAGATAGAGCATAATTTTAAAGAATGATTATTGAATGAACCAGGTATATAAGAAAGTAGTATACCCTATCTCATAAAAATGTTAAATACATTAATCACATTTTCAGGCGGTTTATATTTGTGCGTGTACTACTTGTGACCCTAGCTTATCTAACAGTTTCTCACTTTGAAATTCTAGCTACATTCTAGGATAACTTACTTGGGAAAACTGGGGTTGCTGTGCCATTGGCAGTGGAAAACAGAGTCCCCTGAATGCGGATCAAACCAAGAAGGTTGCCTATAACCCCAAGTTGAGCTTCAGCTATGGGAGCTGCCATTGCAGCAACCATGAGGGAGAAAAGAAGTGTCTTAAAGGCCATAAGATTCAACTATAATGGCAGTGATAGAATTAGTGCAGAAGAGATTTGCATGATTAACTGTAGGGTATGGAAGCTATTTATAGACCACTGGAAATCAAGTTACTGCAACTTTCTGGCTTCTTTCAGGCTGCCTTTTCCCATCTGCTTCTTGTAAAGGTAAGTAAGCGTCATCTTTATTCTCTTTTTTCACCTGTTCTTTCCCCATCATTTAGGTTGGTCTTGACCTACGAGCCCCCAAACAACCCCCCCCCCCCCCCCCAGTTCCCATAGGGTGCCTTCTGTCCCTTTTATGGAGGTCTTTTTGCTCCATAAAAGGGTAGATTTAAAGATTGCATATCTTGCTGTGCCTAGATGAAAATTTGGCCTTTTCCATTGAAATGTTTTGATAAAGTTCCTGGAAATTGTTCGGTTGTCCATAGCTCTTGCCAATGTTAGTCTCATATTTATTCAACTGTTCACGTCCATGATCAAGGCACTAGTACTTAGCTTCTCCCTTAGGTCCTTCCCACAAGAATTTGCAGTCAGTGACATGATTGGACATTATATATGGCATTATTCAAAACTATATTGACACTTCAAAACCGAAACCAGAAATAAAATCAGGGTACTCTATATTAAGTAATGTCATCTTACTGTCACTGGTTCCATCATCACTCACTGTATATTTTCCCTTACTGATATATGTTATAAAGACAGTTATGAATGTGAATGCTACCAATCAGGCTATCAAATTTTTTCCTTTGGTATCACTCTTTTTTCGTTTGATTTTTTTTATTTTAATAAGGAACCCTCCTATAAACATAGTAATATTTAATATTTTACAAAGCAAAGCCTAATTTCGTTTTACCTTTCCAAATATTGATGCATTAGGCTATGGATATGCTAATTATATGAGATTCATCACTTAAAAACAGACATAAGCCCCTCAAAGTTAGCTCAAATAGTTAAAAAAAATTACTATTTTTCTTAATTACCCTAATTCAAGTTTTGATGCTAATTACCGTAGGAGAAAATATTCTTTTAATATATCAATCAATGTAGTAGATTTATCTTCAAAAATCACTAGAAAAATAACTTATTTGAGATCCCGACGCAAAAACTAATATAAAGATAGTCTAACTTTTTGAGGAGAAAAAACAAAAAACCCAACCACAAGATGAGAATGGGAGAACATGCTTCCTCAACCAAATACTTTCAGCAGTCTCCACAATGATAGGCAAGGGGAAAGAGTTTCCCCTGGGCAATTCTTTGTTTTCTTTCCTCATTTGATGCCACACATAGCACACCTTCCCTATCTACAATTCGAATCCATAAATCGTCTTTTTGAGATAGAAAGACAATGCTCAAACTCCTACTTGACCATTATCCTAGCACACTTACCTCAACTTCTCATGCTCCATGCATCTTTTCGCCTCATACCACTTTATGAGCATTGTCTTTTCTATCGGCCACAGGTCCAGTGGAAGTAATAGAATTAATGCGCAAATAATCCGCAAATATACAGTGAAACGACTAACCTATTAATCTGGGAGCCAAGTTTTTGGCCTCCATTATGATTTTATTAACCGTTTGCATTAATTTCTGCACTCTCTAGAATGATGCCAGGAGGAAAAGAGAGTGTTTCACTACCTACTACCTACCACACGTATTCCCATTTTTCTTTTCTAAATCTGCACTCTGTAGCATAATGGCCACATTTGCCAGAAACAAAACAGTCTCCTTTTATAGATTTTTTGAATTTTCCTTAATTCTTTTTTGAGCTAAGAAATTTTTTTTGTTTTGTTTGCCTTTTTTGAAATTGTTTAAAGACTTATTCACAACATTAGCTTTATTATTGTCAACAAAAGGACTATTTTACATATTATCTCTCATCTTCGGTTCCTCCTCGATTCGAAGATACTTTTGTAATTCCTCTAAAGAATAGGCTTTAGTATCATGGAGAAATTTCTTCCTATAACCTCTCTAAGATGAAGGAAATTTCGCAATAATTGTCCCTACTTGAAAAGATTTGGGAAGTTCAGTCTCCGTAGCTTTCAATTAGTTAACCAATACTTGAAGTTCTTGTACTTGTGATAAAATAAACATATTACCATTGAAAATATACTTTATATATTTAGAGATAAGAACTTTTTTCGTACCTACCTCTTCCACCTTATACTTAAACTCTAATGCATTCCAAATCTTCAAGCCAGACTTTTCATTTGTGTAGAGATCATATAATCGGTCCAAAAGTGCATTCAAAATGTGTTTTCTACATACAATTTCATCTTCCTCCCTCTTCTTCCTTAATGCAATAGTGGTTTCATTGTCATTTTCCTTTGGTTCAGGAATTGAAGGTAAAGTAGGATCCAATACATAATAAACTTTCAATGTGGTAAGCATGAATTCTAACTTGTCTCTCCATTGCGTGAAATTTGTTCCATCAAAACGATTAAGATGAATAAAGTCTCGATTCATCATCTTAATTGTGTTAGTATTCATGATATCCTCTTCCACAATCAATACCAAAAATTTTGCTTTTAGATTGTTGGAAAAATTTGATATTATTGATGTAGAGAAGAATTACAATATTAAGAACTATTAACATAATATAAATTTATGTAGTAATAAAAATTAAAAGAAATGTAAACAAACACTTAATTTAAGCTTAAAAAAAACGATCAATGATCACTTTCCTAAAAATGAAATTTGCTCCCGCTCATTCCCGAGTCTTGCTATAAGGATTTCTAACAAATTGTTTTAGTGGATATGACAAATCTTTAATTTCTTTACACTTAACAAATAGTGAAAATAATTTGTTAAGAATAAAATTTGTGTTTTTAATCTTTTATTATTGGTAGAAAAGATGGTAGGAGAGATGTTTCAAACTTGTAGATGATTTTTCTATATCAACACTAACAACAAACTCATTTATATATATAGTTAGCATTTAAGGGATAACTCTTCATAAATAAATGCAACCTTTCATAAATGAATACAATTTTTCATAAATAGACACATATTTTCCTAAGAGTCGCAACTTTTTTAAGAGTCACAACTCTTCTAAAAATCACAACTATTTACATAAGACACTTCTAAAAGATGCAACTCTTGAAATAAAATAATAAATAATAAAAATATAAATATGACTTTATATTTAAACAAATATTACAAAATGAACTCCTTGGCTATGATCCTAACATGCTACCAGAATGCTTAACCTCTTACCACCTTATGATGTTACGTACAACATTGTCGCTGCTTCAATATCGACCATCTACTTCTAATGGACCACCAACGTCTATGTTCCTAGAGCATATCAATCTTGACAGCATATTTCATCCGAATGGTGTTGATTTCCAAATCAAGATCCTAGAAAAATCAAGGGTTTGGTAAAGAAACCCGGATTGCTCATTCTTTCGCCCAAACACCAATAAGAAACTTTCTTTCGCCATAGAGGCTTCAACCAACGGTATTTTCTGTTCTAGCCAATCTGCTAAAGAAAAACATCAATCCGAGAGCTATAGACATGCTCATATCTAATAGCAACTTGTTTGCAACCACACCTTCCGCTAGTGCTATGGTGGTCAATAACTTCAAGATGAGCAATATCATGGGTTTTAAACTGTCAACAATGGGATGTAGTAGCGGAATAACATCAGTTAGCCTGGCCAAAAACCTACTTGAGGGTTCATTGAAACTCGTTGGCTCTTATTGTGAGCACAGAAGTACACTGACATGGATACATCCATGTTGTTAACCAATTGTCTTTTTCTGAACCGGGGGATCAGCCACACCGGTGTCTAGCTGAGTTCAACACACGGAAACCTAGTTCGAGCAAGCAAAGTAGAAGATAACTACTCTTACCACTTTTTCAGGATATGGATTCTGAAAAATATCAATATCGAAGGACAAACAACGGGACATCTGGTTTTCCCATTCTCAGATCCACTGAGGTATGGAATTTTAGTACTTTTTCCAAAGCCAAGGATCTTGGGATATATGCCGAAATACCTAATTAGGAACACCTAATTATAATTTTACGTTAACTAACCTTTTTTTTCGAAAAAAACTGATTCTCAACATATTTTTCTCAATATATGCTTCAAGTTATTTGCTTTAACCAGTTTCATCAAATCCTGAAAAATCAATAAAAAATCTAAGAAAAAATATTAAAGATTATTTACAATTTTGATGGATCACAAATTAATTAAACATATTCTAAGTTGATTTTTATTCACCATTTTTTATCGATGTACTAAAAAAACATAGTTTCACTATTCTTCTTCCAACTGCATCACAAGTTCATTGAATATTATTACAATTCTATTTTAGAGAGAAAATTTTTCATTACATATATTTCACTTTGAAAACAGATTTAATATGATTTTAAATTTTTTTTATTATTTAAAATAAAAAATCAAGAGTTTTGATACATTATGAATAAAAAACAGTTAAAAATAAATATATTAAGGTTTAAAATCAATCATAAAAGAGATAAAAAAATCGAATTGTTGGACGTTACTGTGTTTGCATTTAATTTTTCTTACACCATAAAATGTTTACAAATAGTTTATTATATGTTTATTTTTTGTTTATCACTAGTAATTCTTCTTATACCATAAAATGTTTACAAATGGTTTATTACTGATTCATTTTTAATTTATCACAGGTTTACAAATGATTTATTTTAGGTTTACTTTTGAGACAATATTTTCGTTTAGTTCTTCTTACATCATAAAACGTTTACAAATAGTTTATTACAGGTTTACAAATATTTTTTTTATAATAGCATCAAGTACATATATTTATACATAGTAAAATATTTTATTTTATTTTCTTTATTTTAGATTTGTCAGTTCAAAAATTTTAAAAATTAAGTACATAAAATAATTTTCAAAAAAATGTTTATTTTTGGTTTACTTTTGATTCATGCAACCATCGTTTAACAAACTAAAAAAGAAAAATAATTAGAACATAAACATTATCTTTAACCTTTAACAAATACGGTTTTTTTTTCTTTTTATAACTAATTTTTAACTCAAAATATTCATTTGTTAACTTTTTTTTTTTATCTAAAATGCATAAAAGAAAAACTTGTGAGTTTTTGTTTTCTAAAAACTCACATGTATCTTCATTTTCTTACTATTTTTTAGAGAAAGAAAAAGAAAAAGAGAGTTTTCTTTGGCATATATCGTCTTCTTTGTTCTTCATTTTCTTCTTCATAGTTTGGAGTAATTAAAATACTAGTCAAATTTTAGTTGCATGGTGATGGTTAAAGAAAGGAAAAATTAAAAATAACGTAAAAAAAAAAAAAGCCATATACCGCATTGTTTACAAAAGATGAGATATAAATGTTTTTAAAAAACAAAAAAGAGTCTATCGCGTAATTTTCTCAAGGATCTTCAGTCCATAAGAATTATACGCACCAACTTTCAAGAGAGCTTTTGAGCACTTTTGCATCCACGCTGGAGGAAAAACCGTCATTCAAGCAATTCAACAAGAGTTTTAAAGGGTGAGTAGGCTGAGGCCTCGAAGATTACTGTTTACAGATTTGGAAATACTTAAATCTTCTTCTGTAAGGTATGAGTTCTGCTAAATGGAAGCCAAAGGCCGGATGACGAAATGACATCATCTGGCAAATTGCTTTTTGGAAGTGGGTTCAAGTGCACTATGGATATGCATTTGTAACGTACAGGCTGATGTTGCAAGTGCATGGAGAGAAGAAATAGACAAATATCCAGAAGAAATATCTAATAGTGCACAAATAAATTGAAGTTGACATAACATGGATATATTGCTGGGACTTTAACCCAATTTCTTGAATGTAATTTTTAGAATGATATGTTTAAGCACACAAAAGTAACACACATCAAAAAGATCAGGATTGTTTATGGTATTAGTATTTAGGAATATGGGCATTCCTACTATGCCTAACTTATGAATAAAAATCAGTCAAATAAGAGATAAAGACCAAATATAATCGAGGCAAGCATTCTTTGATTCAACAACAAAATCTCGGATATGGCTAATCTCTTCAACTTCCAAGACATTCAAAGAAACCCTGAACCATGTCAATAACATAAGAAATATTTCTATAAAGGGGAAAAATTCTGAGAATAGACATGAAAAGAGCGAACAGATAAAATTTAGTCTTCTTCCTCGCCTTCATTCTCAGCAATGTTAAAGTATCTCAGCTCGTAAACACTACGGTCCTTGTTGGAAGCAATGACCCGAAGCCAATCCCGCACATTGTGCTTCTTCAAGTACTTCTTTGTTAAGTACTTGAGATACCTGCAAAGAACAAATGATAATCAACACGATGCAGGGCCGCATCGAGGTCACACAAGATGGGTGTAGTAAGAGATACATGTAAGCAACTAAAGACAATTCACAAACACATCAATACGATATGAATGCAATATTGTAAGCACAGATTAGACCCTTAGATATGAATAAGACACAACGTTGAGATAATCTGATCCTAAAATGAACAAACAAAACGCTGGGGTCCATTTTCATTTTCTGATAGAAATGACAAACAATTTAGTTCGATAAATTCTTATTAGCAATCAGCGAATTTCACTGCATAGCTTATTACCATACGTATCTATCTATATGAGCAACTATAACAAACTGCTTCAAAGACCAAAAAGAGGGAAAGAAAAAAGGAAGATATGGAATTTACCGTTTGGAGAAGTTAGAGTCGGACGTGACGGTGATCTTGGACTTTTCGCGGGTGACGGTGATGGAGTCACCTAGAGCTCCGGCTTTACCGCCGACTTTGATGCGCTCTTGGAGGAACTTCTCGAGTGAGGCGATGTCCATGATCTTATCCTCCACCGGCTTCGAGCAATCAATGGTGAAAGCTGCCCCCTTCTTCTTCCCTTTGGCTCCACCGGCCGCACCTGCTCCTCCTCTGCTCATTTTCTTCTTCTTCACCTTCCTTGTAGCTGTCACAGAGAACAAGAAGTTAATATAGAACAGCACATAATACACTAATAAAGGCAGAGAAGGAGAACTATTTACCCGAGTCGTTGGATGGTAGGGTTTTGCACCGCCGCAGATACGGGAAGAGACGAGAGGCAAAGCTAAGGTTAGGGTTTTATTGCAAGTGGAAGTCCCACGTCGCAGTATAAAATTGGATAATTGGGCCTACGCAGATCGGCCCAAAATTCAATCAGATTGGGCAACAAATATGACATGCAAATCTAGGCTTCAAAAGCCAATGGAATCACTTGCAAACAGTGACTGGTGAATGCGGCATTCCCTTTTTTCTTTTTTTTTTGTCATAATCCCTCCGTCCCATTTGACAGCCTACTGTAAATTTATATATAGATTCAAAAATTAATTAATTTTAATTGATAGTCTTGCTTTTAATACTTTCTTCCTAAACTAGTTTTATTAATTTCTTTTAGTAAATTACATACATTAAGAACTTTATTAATACTAATTTACAATAATCAAAAAAATTTACACATAATAATCTTATAAAACTTCTTTTTAAATTTAAAATTAACATGTATTGTATGCTTTGAAATATCAGATTTATTAAATGATATACTAATCTCAAAATAAAAAAAGTAGACTACTTATTATGTGATGATATTTATGCAGTAATTAAACAAGGATTTTATAGACAATTACCATTTACATTAACAATCAAAAAAGAAAATTGACTATAATTTGAGAAATCTAAAAAAGGAAAAAAGACTATCAAAATGGGAAGAAGAGAGCAATAAAAAAACAGAATTCGCGCAGCCATTTTGTTCAATTTGGAAGCAACAAGTTTGCGAAAGAAGAGATATAAGTTTGAAATTACTTATCTTTATAAGCCAATTAATTCCACAAACAAGTTGTTTAGTAACTTTGCGCTGGCTGAGCTGATTCCGTGAACCATCTCATTGATATCTATCCCATCATTAGTCTTTGAATCAAAACAAAATATAAACCTAGTAATCAAAGAAAAACTAAAGCTGTTAGGTTGGAATATCCACCCAATTAAACAGCATAGACAGGAAAATTAGAGCTAACTTGTAGCATGAACCATAACAGTCTTTACCCATCAGGCTCCAAGTTAAGAATTAAGTTCATCTGAACAAATTACATAGATTTTCAGAAATTGATTTTAATCAACTAATACTATCTGGTTCCACATGCATTGGCCTGAATATGCCTCTGGAACACGTGATCAAAGTTTAAGTTTATTTTGGCAGTTTCACGAAAATGACTAAAGCTGTCATGCTTTGTGCTTGCAGAGTGGAAGGAACCAGAACTTACAGAACTTCCAAGTCTACTCCTTCCAAGTTAAAAATCAAAAATTACATTTGATTCTCTGCTCATTCCCATACAGGGATAACAACCCATCTACATAGATAGATGTTACACATTTTGATACAGTATGCATTGCCAACCTGAGAGGAAAAAAGAAACATGCTACTAGAACCGCCGGATATCTTTAGGTGGCCTGAAGTTGAGGGGATGAGTTTCTGGAGTTGCAGTTTCATCTTCTTTCCACATTTTAATTGTCTTGTCAGCTTCGCATGTAACAAGCCTTGAGCCAGTTATATCGTATGAGAGAGCGTAGATACCAGCTTCACTATCCAATGAGCCTGGTCAAAATATTCATTATCATTAATCTTGTCATTCCCAATCAGGAAGGGAAAATGAGAAGGAAAGAAAAATTTGGAAAAGGGCAAAGGACATACCAGGCTGTACAATTGTTTGGGCTTGCTGGAAATTATGACCACTCTTCCAGTCCCAAAACCACAAACTCCCATTATCACCTATAATACCATGGAGGGCAAACGATTACAAAAATAATACAGGTTTCACCTACAATACCATGAAGGGCCTTATTTTCTCATCTTAGCCTGCAACATGGTCAGCTCTAGATACCAATTATGACATCATGACATTGTATACCAAATACTTGGATAACAATCCATATGGGAGAAATGATTATTTTTTTACATAAAAAGTAATTTTCACCTCCTGTAGCCATTATGCCATCCTCATTGATAGCCATTGCATTGATGATGGTTTTCTGCTGAGAGCTGATCAAATAGAAAATTTAAGATGTCAGGTTTTTATCCTTAGCAAATACAACATGATGCACTATAATTTTGATAATTTTGAAAGATATGGATAGCAGGAACAAAATAATAACGGGGTCCAAACTAGTAGGGTTAGCTATATGTTTTCCCTTCTATACATGCAAAGCCAAGAAAGAAGAGTTAATTGCACATCTAAAAAGTATAAGCAGCAATAAAATACAGTGATCTCAAAGAAAAAAATAACTGAAAACTTACAGCATGTTGTGTAAGAATTCTCCTTTTGGAAGACTGAATTTCTTTATGTTGTCAGCTGATGCAGAGGCAAAGCAATGCCTGAACAAAATAAAATGAAAGAATATGAACGAAAATGATGGCCTAACCAAGACATAATGTAACTGGTCAACAAAAAGTAACAGATAAATGTAAAAACACATACTCAGTAGGATGCTTTGCCATTGCTCGAACAGATTTCTTGTGATGCGTGAGTGTTAACATAGTCTTTCCTATAAGGGGGAAAAAAAAAAAAAAGATAGGCAGAAAGTTAGAAACTAGAGTGCAAAAAAGAAAAAGTGATAGTTCAAAAGAAATGTGAATTACCATATCTAAGGTCCCAGAACTTAATGGTTGTGTCATGGGAACCAGTTACGACTTGTGGGTCCTGGAAACAGAAATGAGGACAATTAACTATAATGAAATACAACATGCAAGCAACTAATATGAAATAACTTCAGCTAAAAGAATACATAACGATGTTGATATCAAGAGAAAAGAGAAAGAAAAAGAAGCCTACCTAAAAAAAAAAAAAAAAAAAAACCTTCAACAAAACATGAAAAAGGATGGAAAATTGCATACCGTTGGTCGAGTAAAAACTGAACATACTGTATTGTCATGGCCAGCAAGTGCAAAAACTTGAACTTTGGTACGAATATCCCATACCTGAGAATTTCTTTCAAAAATTATCTTTCTAATCCAAATGTATCAAAGATTTTAAAATGTGCTTAATAAGACACAATTACACAGAATAGACCTATGAATTGATCTCCACAATAGAGAGAAGTTCCATACCCGGCAAACAGAATCGCGCCCCCCAGTTAGCAAAAGGTCAATAGTTGGATGAACAGCCAAGCAGTAAACACCACTTAGATGACCATGATAAGACCGTACAACCTAAACAGCCAAATAATATTTCAACAATCAGCAACTCAGATCATTGCTGCTTTAAATAGTTATCATCCAATTTTAATTGATAAGCAGGTTCGAGTAATTGGATTATGATGAAATATCTCACCTTGTTCTGTTCAAGGTCCCAGCATTTCACCTGTTTATCATCACCAGCAGAAAACATATAGGTATGTCTTGTGCTGACAGCAAGGCCTGTAAAGGGAAACACAGTCTTGCCCAATTAATATATTAAAAGCATGATTAGTCAATAGCAAATATTGCCACCAACAATCATCTCAACAAACCTCTTATCTGTTCAATGTGGCCAGTCAATGTGAGCTTTAACCTTCCACTTCCCACATCCCATATCTGGCCAACCAAATTCAGAGAGAATGAAATCAGTCAGAAATTGCTCCTACATATGAAGGAATCGGACTTATGCTATTATATATGATGCACCAAGTGAGAAGGGGTATACCATGGAAATTCTATTTGAAAAATGCTGATTAGAAACACCCAATTGGTTGTATTTTTTAAAACACAGATTAATAAAAGGAAATTGTTCATCTCCTGGCCCCATCCATTCCCATGATAACAAACTTTGATGATCAACATTCTACTCAAAATGTTCTAACTTTATAGGATTTTAATATTTTAATTACAAGATTTGCAAAGCATATCAAATCGGATTTTCTGCAATTTGTAAACCTCAATAGTATCTGGATCTCATGTAAGATCTTGATTTGTCAAACAAGTATATGAGCTTAAAGATATTTTTATCCACTAATATAGCAAGAAATATAGATGAAAATAAAATCCAAATCACATACATAACACAGGGCACAAGGCAGCAAAAAACACAAGTTTTTGCAATGGCATTTTCATATCTCTTCATTCCCCCCCCCCCAAAAAAAAAAAAAAAGAATTTAGAACTTAGTACCTTGATTGTACGATCTGCAGAACCCGTACAAAACCATGTATTGCTTGGATCAAATGCAATAGATCTCACCCATCCCAAATGGCCACTTATGACCTACACAATCAAGTGTGTCAAAAAAACCTTTTTGTTTTAAGAAATTTGAGCAACCTAACCTAACCAACATAAGAAACAAAATGTTTCTACAACATGTCCCAACCAATATCATTAATCATCAGTAACACAATTGCAAGTGGATTCACCAATCGAAGAAGTTAAAAACCTATAAATAGATACACTCAAAAGAAAAATTAAACAATACTAAAGATTCAAGTTCTATGCTAAGAAGGCATTCCAAAGTCTGAAAATAAAAACTAGGGCACTTGTGACCAACTAAATGATTTGATCTGAAGTATTATGGTGGAAATTTGCATGCTCTCTAAAATATTTACCAAAACAATTAGAATCTTCTATTCATCTCATATATTAGTTCATTCATTGTTGATGTTGAGATAAATTTTTAATTTAGACTCAATTTTAATCAAAAAGCGATAAGTTCATATATATGATTAGCCCAAACTGATTAAATTGTTATACTTTATTTTATTTAATCTGAGTACAATATATTGCCACCTACTCACTCAACGATAAGAAAAATGAAATAGTTTTTACCCTGTAGTTCTTCCATGGAGGATGCCAGACAGGACGTGGCCATTTGCTTGGAATTCTTTCCATTAAAGCAGATGTTGAGAAGTTCCTATAAGATGGACGATATATGTTAAAGCCAAAATATGCTCTATTATTCGGAAAACATCAATTCTGAGGAATATAATTCATATTAAAGGACCAAAATCAGAAGAACTTCAATATGGTTTTGATTCATGCTCCTCAGGTACATTTAACTATTAACTATTACCCTGTACAATAGTTCCAAATTCTTTTTTCTTTTTTCATGCTATGTATTATAAAGGATGTATCTAATTAAATTTTCTCCATAGAACAGAAGAAAATTATCAATTCTAAACCTTTAGCCAGATAAGCAATGCAGAATAACATATTAAGTCTTGGATCCAAAGACATTAAACAGGTGATGTTGTATCATATAGACAAGCACAAAATGGAAGAAACTTGAAACCTCTCAGCTCCAGAACCAGAAATCAATGCAGCGCTTTTTCCCTGAGGACCAATATCATTTCTGAAAATTTAAAAAAAAAAAACATAGAAGTAATTAGCACTAATTGCACAAGTTTTTTTCAGAAACAATGATAAATTGATGATAGTATAGATAGTGAAAAAACATAGGCAGAAGGAGATATGAGAAGGTAACATATAAACAACAAAATGTCCCAAATTCTTCTAGAAGAAGTAAAAGCAACGTATGTGTGGCGCGCGCGCGCGCATGTGTGTGTGTGTGTGAGAGAGAGAGAGAGAGAGAGAGAGCACTCACATTCCCTTTGATTGTAGAGAGGGATGAACAACCAATGTATTTGGAACCCCACCCTTCTGTTGGTCCCTAGAATCATCTGGACCTGCATGACAATGAAAGGCATACATCAAGCAAAGATCTACATATGCTTTTCCCAGCTGTTTTGAATCAATTAGAAGAGAAAACAATTCGCCTTTACAATGATGTTGCATACAAAACAAAAGTTCCAACTCAGTCTTTGCATGCTTGAATATAGCATCTTCCTGGTTATATCAAAGGCAGGATGCTAGATGCTCTATATGGAAGTACTGCATAAGCAGTTAACATATTTTCAATATATTAGCATGTGTTCAATAAGGGAAATCAGTATAAATATGCAATATGTATCTGACCTGGCAATATAAAGTTAACTATATCTCTTAATAACGGAATTGAGAAACACCTGCTTTCATGCACAGATACAAGCCTAGGGATTGTTTTAAAACAGTTTTCGCTTTTCAGGTATGCAACAAACATAATAATGCAAAACACTCCCTCCATCCTGCCCCACAATACCTCTTCTTGGAATGGTAAGGAACCTCTATGGCTTGGCTTTAGCAAGCCATAGGAACATGATTCTGCTCATAAGAACCATGAAACAAGGTACCCTTGAACTTGAAAGCCATAACTCCTGGTTCATGAACCATGTGTCTCAACACTCAAGCTACTTGCTTAGGTTCTTACATCGAGCAAGTTTCAACTGCCCATATTAACTCTCTTAACAATCTCAGACATCAATATGGAAAAGAAATGCAACCTACTCATCCACACCAAGATGAAACAAAATTTAGTCCCACATATTGGCAGAACACATGCATTGATGGCCAAACAACAAGTTAGATTAATACCTGGAAGAGCCAGAGCATTTGTAGGTGCTGAAGATTGAGAGCCACGATCAGTTGTAGTAGAATTAACTGGGCGTGGAAGTTCACTCATGCTTTTGATTCCTTTATACTCAACATTTATCTACACATTGAATTAAAGCTAAAATGCTACTTATACTCACAATACAATCTTCCCATGCTTTAAAATCCACCCCCCCTCCTAAAAAAAGGGCAAACTAAAATCCATAACATGAAAAATTTTCTGATGAATGCGGTTTAAATTTTCTAATATGAATATAATTATAAACCGTACCTAAAATAAATAAACGAATGGAATTTTCACTAACCTTGTGGTTCAAGCGAATTCGTTTGCTGCATGGAGACGATAAAATAGCATTTAATTTATGATAATGAGATGTAAATAGAATACACAAAACCCCATGAATTTAGGGTCATATTGTAACCTTTCTGGATCGGGAGGAGCTAGCTGGCCGTGAATTGGAGAGAAGAGATCGAGAGCTCGTTTTAGCGATTTAAGACTAAGCTTCTTCAATGACTGTGGCTCCACTGGCTCCATCTCTTGCGTGGGCCCTGGCATTTTGTCCTCCTTCAATGGTGTCTCCAAGTGAATGCTAGGGTTTTGGCGAGAGAGATGGGGAGCATGGTAAATGAAGAAGGGACTGGATTTAGAAGGAACCGGGTTCGATTCAATACCCGTCTTTTATCGGAGTAATAAGAACCAACCCAACCGTCTATTTCTTTTATTTTATTTCAAAAAAACAAAAATAGAAATTCATTAATATTAGTAGTGAATTATGATGATAAAATTTTTATTACAATTTCAATATAAATTTTGTATCATATTAAATTTTATATATGAAATATTATTTCTTTATCTATTTAAAAAAGTAATCATTTGTTAATATATTAGAATTATTATTTTATGTTAAATTGATTTTTAATTATATTAAAAATTTAAAGATAATATATCAATTTTAAATAACTAATAAAATAAAATAATAGCTTGGCATGTGATAAAAATTATTATATATATATAGACACACACTTTAAACTTTGTATTTTTTACAACTAACCATTTAGATATTTTTGTTTTATAACAATAAATACATTTTTTTAGCTAATAGTAAAAACATACTTATTTTTACTAAAAACAATGTTGAACTATGTAATTTAACAAATTAAATTGATTTTTTATATTTTATGTTATGCCAAATTATTAGAATGTATTATTATTTTCGTATCTAATAAATTCCTATGTATTTTTCTTTTATTTATTATTAAGATTAAATTCATATAACATTTAATTAAAATATTTAATCATAAATAAATTATCATATTTGATTTAAATGTATAACTTATTTTGAATTTATAGTTTTACTAGGTTATTTTTAAAATTTTTGTAACCTAAATGGTTTATTCTCTTTGTGAATTTAAAAATTGTTTGCAAATTTATCAATTTAAAATAAATTACTTAAACATACACTTTTCATATAATTAGAAAATTAAAATTTTAAAATATAATATTTTAGATACCCAACATAATAATAAGAATTTAAATAAATTATGTAAAATACTCCTAAGAAGATTTCAACAATAATCTTCAAACACCTTTTAAGGTTAACTAGTTAAAATGCATGTGTAATGAGTTGGAAAATATTATTTGCTTTTTATATTTATTAAATAAAAAATTAAATAACTTATATTTATGAGTATATATGAAGTAAGACTATATAATTTATAATTCTTTGTTCGAGATTAATTTGACCTTAATTGACTTAATTTTAAAATTTGATTTACTTAAATTTATGGATGAGCTTAATATGAGTATTAAAATACTCAATTATAGAAGTTCACAAATTTAATTGAATTTTAATTTACAAGTTTCTTTTATATAAGTAGTTAAATTGGTTCGAGATAATTTATTTTTAAACTCAGTGGAGTAATTTGAATTTAAAATCAAAATTTTAAAAGTTTTTACATAACTTAAGTTGAATAGAGCTCAAGCATTTAAAATCTTTTATTAAATTGAGTTTGAGTTTAAAGAATGACTTTGAATTTTAAGAATGAATTTTAAATTTAAAAATCAAATTGAATTTGAATTTGACAGTATTTTGGCTCAACTTAATTATATTTTTTAACTATTCTATTGGAATGATGACAGAATTATTTTTACATTTTAAAGGTAAATGATTCCTTCATTTTAACCCAAAAAAAAAAGAATCATATGCATGTATTTATTATTGACTTTGTCAATATTCACATTTTCGTAATTTTCATATGTTTCTAATTATGTTTTAAATGTTATTCTGTTGGATATTGCAATATTTTCTCAAAAAAAATAATTTTTAATAATTTTTTCTAAATTTGCAAAATCTATATATGGTAATGACATCCTTATTACATAAAGATAAATTGTATCCATTTATATAAGTCATATAATATAATCATTTGTAATGTAATTAAAGATATTATAGAATAACAGCTATAATATAATAATACAATGTGACAATTATTATAATTCTTTATTTAGTTTTAAAATAAAACTATATATTTTATTTATTTGGATGAAATTATTGTAATATACTGACAGTAGTGCCAGATAATATAAATATTTAAATGATGATGATAATGGTGACTGAGAGGCCAATTTAATTTTTACATATAGTAAGTGTTATATGAATTAAAAGAAATTGATTACATAATATAATTGACATTATATTATAAATTTTTTATATAGTTAAACAAAATAATTAAGAATGTGATAAAATCATGATTATGTTATCATTTTTATTACATCATATTAAATGTAAGTTGCGTTTAATCGATTGTAATCAAATTTATTATGTATCCATAATTATATTACTTTTTCTTTTAGTATTTAAGATAAATTGTATATTGATGAGATTTAAATGTAATATCCATTTTTAAATAATTTTACATTATCACTTTATATTACAATATTAATTTTTTTCTTTGGCTATATAAGAAAGGAGAAATTATTAATAAATGTAATATCAAATTTAACACGTAATTAATATTTCATGATATATAAGAAAATATATAATTGTGAATAAATTATTTTCTTTTCTTTGTATACAAAAATAAATATATTATTTATTTATTATTATTATTATTAGTTTTACCACTCTGCCACCATCATCATTCTCACCAGGACAGCTACATGTAGCCATCATCATCTCCGGCCATCATTGGCATAATCATCTTTTCAGCCACATCACAATCAATACTTCTCGATCAGTATTATCATTATGGATCCAGTGGTATTATTATTATTATTATTATTAATTGATCGCAATTATTATCAATATCAATACTATTTTTTAACTATCATTCTAAATAAATAAAATATAAAAATAAAATTATAATTTCATGCTATTGTTATGTCAATTATGAAGTAGACTCTAAAATAGCGTTTACCTAGCCAAACAATACTAGCGTCAATCATCTATCATGTCCATAGTTAGATTTTTTTTTTTTTCTTCTCCGTCCTCAAACGCAGAGATGGACGATGTTGGAGTCCCATATGACAGAGCTTGATCCATTGATGAATTGGAAGGGTGCCACTAGGGTGGAAGTAGAAAGCTTCACCGGAGATACAACAATAAAAAGAGCACCAACACTCTAGATGAAGACGGTATAGGTGAGGTAGATAATGATAGAAAATTAGAGATGTTGAGATGTGGTGTTGACTAGAGAAAGAGATTGAGAAAAAAAAAAAAGAATAGAAAAATAAAGAAGTAAAATTATAAGCAATTGCAAGCAAAAGTGTCATTTTCCTATAAATTTTTAGTTGCACTTTGATTTTTTTGAGAAACTCTTTATCCTCTAAACTCATTTTATGGATTTTTCTGCCAAAGGTCTTGTTCTGGATAGAGAAAAATTATAAAAAAAAATTAATGAAAGAGTAAGATAAATTTTGCATATTATAAAAAAAAAAAAAAAAGATGAGCTAAAAGTTTATTCATCTCCGAACTTCTTGTTCAACCGTGTTACAAATAACAGTTATATGTATGTCTTTGCAACAATGATCTCTATAGCTCTATTCTTTCTAAGATCAATATATATATATATATATATATATATATATATAGTACACTGGCTTTATATTTACTTGAAACTAAAATCTGAATCAATCTGAGAAATGCTTCATCTCAATCATACTTTTTCACTTGAGTGGTATCCAGCCCTGTAATGAATAGAATCAACCACTGAAGTGATGGATAAAGCTAATAAACTTAAGATCAAATGCTCAATAAATGAACAAACCTTTATTAGTCCTTTTTCAGTACCACACAGCACAATGTCATTAGCGGTGAGTAGGCTTGTTATTTTGCTGCCGGCTGAAATCCTTCCCACATTTTGTTGTGTTCCTCTCAACCAGACGTAATTTCAAAAAGCTTTCAAGGTGAAATTAACTTTTCCTGTATAAGCTAATTTCTATAAAATATTTTCATTGCACAAGACTTCCCGCATCGCGGACTCTAAGGATAGCCAGATATATGCAGCTTTCCACTTGCATTACAAGCAGGCTGCTTAATGGATAGCTGGTTCGGTAAGATTTTACCAACTGCTGTTTCTTCATGAGAGAAAGATGGAAAAATGTGTACCTGAAGAGTGCTAGTTGATGAACTGCAATTAAGGTATATAAAGTCTTCCACTACTCCCATTGCAAGAACATTTCCGCCTCTCTCTCTTACTATTGACATTTGGGGCTTATGATGTGTTCTCCATTCCTGTAACATTCTTTCTGTCACTTGAGGTTTCTTATATTGCATTAGATTCACATTTATGGTCTTACCCTAACTTTTGAACCTTCAACAATTGAACTTGCACTATAAAGCCAATCTTTGTGCACAACAATTGAATTGATTGGTTTGTTTTGCATCATCCAACTCTTTATTGGTGGTTTGATCTCTTTCTCCCTGTTGTTTGTGATGGTTAACTCCTGAAGAAGTGATGCGTCACATACCGTTCCAATTTTCACATGAGTTGTATTGAAGGGGGTTTATGAAAACTAAATCAACCTGTATGCTTGAGTCCATGCAGCCTACATAAAGTTTTCCCTGGACAACACTCATGCACTTCCCCTTCTTAGTCTTGCTTATCTCTTTGGCTACTCTGGATGTATCGATCACCTAGCAAATAACAAGTAATACTGTAATTAAATGTTTTTTCTATGAGCAAGTTTTTAAGGACATTACAACTTCTATTTATTTTCTCCATTCACAGGTTGGTGAGCTTATTTGTGCACAGGTTTGCACGCACAAAAATGATCCATGTGGTCATTAGTATTATCTTGTTGATTATTACCTTCAGCCCATGGCCTTGAGTGATAGCAAAAATCATTTGGCTGTATGTTTCGATCTTTTGAATTGGTTCCTTCATTGCTATAACTTCAGAACATTCCAATTTTTGATGGACCATTTGCCAAACCTACAGAATTAAGGCACAGTTTGGAAAATGAAAGATCTACATTTCCTGGTTCTCGCACCAGGTAGGTAGATCAATCAAAGAATGCAATCTTCATGTTAAGAAACTTTATCCATACCCTAATTGTTTTATCAGCAGATCCACTTAAAAGTCTCTCCCCTGGTTCACAGAGTGAAAAACATGTCACTGCCTTTTTGTGCTCTTTCAGGTCCCATACAGAAGTGGCTGACTGCTGTTTGATGTCCCACACCTGTTTAACGAGCATACAAGTCTTTTATTTTGGCTGTTTACAATATTTCATATCCAAATTTATATTCTTACAGAATCACTTACCTTAATTGAACCATCAGAATAGCCACTGTAAAGTAGTTTCCCATGGTAGATTAGGGGAGTTACTGCTCCACTGTTGTGCTTTGCCTCCAAAATTTTTCTCTATGCAATGACAGCAGACTGCACAATTGTTTCTACATGGAGTGAAGGGTGATCAATCCTAGTCGGATTTTAGAATGGATATGCTAACTGGATAATTTTCAAGAAAACAAATTACACTTTGATTTAACTTGTGAGGATATGAAGGTGAAACTAATACCTTGGCATGAAGAGGATTTCATGGAAAAATTGAAGTGCTGTGAGCTTGACATGCTTTTCATTACTTCGTAGGAGACGCTTAAATGGAGCCAGAGGAGTAAACTGTGATATGTATTTTCTGCATTGTCCATCAAACTGCATACATTTTATTAAAATATTTGCCATAGAGATGCATTCCTGCAGGTTATTATCTCTTGCAATATCTAGAAGCCTGCGAAGAATTCTGGGGGGAACTGATTGCAGCCAAATGCATGTTGTTGGTGGCACAATCAAATGCAGTAACTAGTATTTCAATAATCATTAATGATGCTGCAGGAGGTGTCAGCAGTTGTGAAGATATTTTGCCCTTGTGGCCGCTTGAATTGCACACAATCTCCATCAATGACGGCAAAAGTTATAAGGTCTATATTTCTATTGGAGGCTGATTTATCAGGTAGCTAAGAATAGCTGCCTCATGCACATTTTGCTTTAGAGCAGTTGCCAAACCACACAATCGTAAACCCTTCTTGGTATCTTCTGTAGCCGACTTGTTGCTGATACAATAGTTGTAAGAATAGACATTGATGCCCTGATGACTCTTTCTTCTTTAGAACTTGCAATAGCTGCCAGCAGCTGATCCAGAATAACATCCTTTAAGATAGTGTAATGTATTCTTTTTTACCATTCAACATTTCGGAAATGGCTGTAACTTCTACAGTGTAGTCTTCCTCGCATTTTGCTAATCCTTCTGAGAAGCATAGTTTTGAAATTGCTTTTTCAAGTATTGCCATTAAATCGGTGTTGGAATCTTTCCCTAAATGGGAGTACTGTTTTTCCCTTGTAGCTCTTTTGTGGTGATCCATCTGCACGAGTCTACAATTCTGAAGAGCTGTGGTTGCTACTTGATCAATGACTTGGGATTTATGCGGCCGGGATAGCTCCTCAGCTGAATTGTCTTCAACATTGCAATCGAGGAGGTTGCCTGATTTACTATTTCTTAGTTGCATGATGGATAAATCAAAATCACTCGTGCAAATGGCGAACCTTCCGGAAGAGAAGTTGCTAAGTTTTACTTCATTGACCTCCTGCCATTTTTGTTGAGGAGCAGTCCGCAGCATAACAAGCTTGGCGCATATTTGACCCAATGTGAAGCAAGAATCCTGCAGCATCCTGTATAGAAAAAATAAGCATGTTTTTTTAATGTTAAACTATTCTTGTGTAATAAATAAAAATGCACTGCACTTAGGATTTTGAAAATTACTGATCATAAATTTCTGGCTGCAGATCATCTTCATCAGTGGCTCTGATTGAGATCTTAGTGTCATCCACAGACACCTGATGTACAAAGGGTAAGCGATCATTCAACATTTATGATTCTCAAAAAAGTAAAAAAATAAAAAATAAAAAATCTAATATTGGTGCTTTTGAAGCTCAGCAACTCTTAGACACAATAATAAGGCATGCATTCGTACTGTCAGATATTTACCTCTGCATCATCTTCTTCCAGATAATAACTGCAACATGAATTCATTGAAGTTGGCGTCTCTGATTGGGATTCCATCAGTACTTCCTGGAGGCATTTGAGGCTTGTATATTTTTCTGGCTTTTCTGTCTGGATTTTTAACTTTGGTACTTGCAACAAATGATTAAGAGCTTTATCGTCATCTTGAAGTTCTTGAATTTCCCTGCATGTCTTAGGTTCGTCTTCTGTATCATAGGCTATATATTCTCCAGGATCAAGTGGGTGCACCTTATCATCCTGTATTAGATTTTATGCAAACTATAATATGGTGAATTGTGTGAATCTGCTGTATGACGCTATAAATTCAGAACTAGACTTTTTTCTAACATATGTGAAATTGAGTATTTGTATATAGTGTGAATGAGATTGCACATGGGCTTACCTTGTATTTTTGCAAGAAATTTCCTTTCTCAGTTGAATTGGAGGAATCACTGTTGTTGTTTGCTTGCCTGTCATGAGAAGCATTAGACTATGAGATGTTTCAGGGACCTTAAAATTCTTATGATAAGTGGATTTAGAAAGTTCAATGAAAAGTAATAAAATTATGATCATGCTTCTCACACTACACTCTATTAATTTAGTAGTTAAATTTGGGAAGTTATGATGATATTGCTTTACAATATATATCATCATTGCCGCTGTCATCATCGTTCAAAAGTCTATCCTATGCTAATCACAAGGCTTAACAAGAACTCTGATGTTCCTGCATCAGCTATGGTGGCATTAAAAGGAATTACCAAAAATACTGTGATTCATAATCAAGGGATGAAGTATCTCTGCCTCTGCAGTGCCACTGAGGAGTCTCTCCATATAACATGACCTGATAAATACATTAGCCGGTGTTTGTATCTCCTTGCAATCTCCCTAATTGCTTCATTGATGTTGGCCTCATTAAGAAAATCTGACAAAGATTCATTGCCATTCTTTCCTCCCATGACCTTAGTCTCTGAAACAATTCTTGAAGGGAAAAGACTTTCACATAGCTCTGGCGCAAGTTCAGTTCGAACAAGTCTTGGAGAGACCAACATTGCTTGAAGAAAATGCAGGGCAACCTGACACTCGTCATTTCGGAGCTTCCTAACCACTGAGATGTAGAAGTATGAGCAACAAACCAAATAATGGTTTTGAATTCCAGCTGTGACTCCGTGTTCATCAAGCAATGCTGGATCCCGAAGCATTCTCTTTGACTTATTTAGCCTACTAATTTTCTCTTCTGCACATTTTTCCTGCATTGCAGCTTCAATGCCCCAGCAAAGATTTGAGAGGACCGAATGCTCGGAGAAGTCAAAGAACTCTTGCTTTCTTGAATTCAGTTTAGAAATGCATTGAGATTTCAAAGAATTCCATAATTTGGTGTTCAATATGAACTCGAAGAAGTACTTATTTACTGCAGTAGCCAGTCCCTTATGGATTCAAGGTCTGGTCTTTCATAATCATAAGATAAATGGGAGCAAGAAAATGATGAAGTCCAAGCCATGGATGGACGGGAGAAAGAAAACAAACTTTACTGTTTTTATCTTCACATGCTATTTTATTTATATCCTATGCTAGTTCTTTTTATTTTTTCCCTTCATTTACTTTATTTTTCCTTTTTTTAATTAATTATGCACCAGTAATACTTTCAATTGATTGGCTTCATGGAATAAAACTAATATTAGAAGATTTAGCTGTATTAATTTGGACTATGCATCTGCTCTATTTTCAGGGTGGATTGCTGTACAATGAATCCTGTAATTGTTTTCTCATTATATTAAACAGATTCTCTTTCTTGCTTGTTTCTCATGATTATCAGACACGATTAGACGTGCATTATTATCAAATCATGTCATCTAGTCATGAGTCTATTCAAATTACATGGAATAGTTTATGCCACTGCATGTATTAAATGATGGTAATAGTTAAACTTACCTTGTATGTGCTTCTTAGGTGCAGTGAGATTGTTTAGAATCTTGTGGCAAGATATTGCCTTCTTAGATGTGATGTGAATGGCAATGGAATGATCAGACTTCCAACAATTGTTGTCCTTTCTCGTGACATGCCTTGAAATCTATGCATTGAGATCCTCTTATGTTCAACTTGAACGTGACATGTCATACTTATAGTCTCCATTTTTAATTTCAAATTGAATATTATTAAAAATTTAAATTTGAATGTATATTTAGAAAATGGGTAGTTTGTTTATTGGATAACAAATTTTAGTCAATGATACTAAATTCAATGCATAGTTAAAATTATACAAGCATGGTAGGTCTCATTCAAGTTGAATAAAAGAGAATCATAATCTGGAACCTATACATGTAGACACAGAAATGCAGAATTGTTTTTACTTGTTACTCTTTAGCACACATGCATATATGTACTAGGACCATTTGCATACATATATGTACTAGGACCATTTGCAGAGTGCATGTTGACTTGACAGAAGACACTTCATTGTTTGAGTAGGGTCAGGAGTGTTGGACCATCCTGTGAGTCCAATTTCTTTATCCCTATTAATTTACCATTCAACCCATAAAAAAGTAGAGTCCTATGGTAAAGGCATTGGAATCTCTGCTAGATTTTTTTTTGTTTCGTAATTTTGCTGGGTTGGAAAAGGGGAGTGATAAAAGTATCAATAATAATAGTATGTTCGATAGGCTATTATTGGGAAGAAATGTACAGCAACAATTGATTGCTAATTTCTGCCCTGATATTGATTATTTGAGTTTGCCTTATTTTGTATAGAACTTGTGTGGGTCTTGCTTAAATTGAACCAATATGTAGTGTGGAATATCCAGTGCAACATAGTTTTGTTTTTTGGTGGTGAAGGCCAATGGTGCTAGCATTCTTAAGGCTGTCATGAAAGTGACACTATATACCGAGAGTATCAGCAGAACGTAATTACATGCTAAGCTCTCCTGCCTAGGGAAGAGCAAAAACAGGATTGGACCAAAAAAACCGACCGAACCAAATTGGTTCAATTCAGTTTGATCATTTGATAAAATCAGTTCAGTTCGATTTTAATTTTAACACAAATTATTTTTGGTTTGATTTTTTAGATAAAAAATCAAATTAACTGAAGTTATTAATAACTCAAATCAATTTGAATTGAACTAGATTTAAAATATATATAATTTAAACAAACCAAACTAAACCAAATTTTATAGGTTCGGTTTGGTTTATAGACATATAAATTTCAGTTTAATAGATTTGATTAATTTTATTTTTTCAAAAATTTCAATTCACTTCAGTTAAAATTTGGTTTATTTGATTTTGATAAAAAAATCGAACCTAATTAACCAAACCAACTATTTGCTCACACATACTCTTGCCAGCCAATGTGACTCGCCCAAAAAAGATGCCTATCACAAGACTCACAGTAGTAGACACTAAAGTCAGGCTGTACCCATCAGAACCTCCATGGAAGATGCATGTTATCTAGATAGAATGGATGCAATAAGTGATGATAAATCAATTGGATTGGGAAGATGTATGGCTATTTTTATTGAATGGTCAAGAATGGTATCCCTGGTGTGGGGACCCCAATAATATAGTTGATGGATTGCAACCTTTGTCTCTCACGAGCTAAACCTATGCTTGATTCAGCTTCACATGCAGCCATGTAATCAATCTAGCCACTTAAAAAAAATAATACAAGACCATGAAATCCTCTCCCACGAGTGTTGGATGACACCAAACTGAGAGTCATAGATCAAGTGGATTTCATAATAATCACGACCTATGTTTATGTTTATGATTTAAATCAACAGGAAACAAACCTTAACCTGCTTAATGTTCGTACTTGTTGCGATGTTGAGCTGAGAATAGTTTCGACGTTTTAGTAGTTTATAATCATGCTTGGTTAGGTATCCGTAGCTTTGTTCCTTAGCATGGGAAAAGGACTATTATGATTCAGTGGGGCATTAAGCATCAATCCTAGAACTCACTTTCTTTCTACTGCTGCACATTACTTGAAAAAAGAACTCATTATCTTAAAAAAAAAAAAAAAAGTTCAAGAGTTAGAGGTGTGGAGAGGACGATATTTCATATAGTATAACCAACTGTTTGGTTTAAATTTTGAAATTTTAAATTAAAATTGAAATAAAATTGGAAATTAAGGGAAATAAAAAAAGAAACATTATTTTTCATGAGTGTTTAATTCTGTGAGATAATCAAAATTTATTTTCTTTTTTTATAATATTAAAAATTCATAATCAAATATAAAATTGTTATACTATTATATATTAAATATAGAAATATGTATATATTAAATATAAAAATATGTAATGTATTATAGTTAAGAATGAAATTTTATATTATTTTTATTTTTTAATCAAATATAAAAATCATATTTTTTTATAATTATTTTGTTGTTGACAATTCTTAATTTTATATTATTTAATGTCTAACTTAATAATTTATTTTACATATTTAATTTTGATATTATCACACATGTCTAATATTTATTAGATTGATTAAATACTATATCTTAGACTTGATTATTATGAAATGTAGAGAAGAGGGACCCATAGGTTATTATCCCATTTCAAAAATTTTATTTTGATTTCAATATACTTTTAAGCGAATCAATCATAAAAAAAAAAAAAAATCAAAATCATTCCTTTCAATTCTAAAAAGAAATTATAAACATTAGCCATTAACCAAACCAAACCACCCATAACATTAGCCATTAACATCAATCTAACCCAATCAAATTTTCTAATTAGGTAATTTTCACAAATCAATTTTGACCATTTTAATTGAAATCTGACCTTTTTTTTGTAATTTTCTTCTAACTTATCATTTATTTTTTTGAATAAAATCTAAATCTACTGAATTTTTATCTTATTTAGATTTATTTCTTTATATCTAGAGGATTTATATGTATTTTACTTTATTTCTTAGTAAATTGTCTCAGATTTGATTAGATTTATATATCTACATATTAGATCTATTGTTTTTGTATTTTCATGAATTTAGAGTTAATATTCATGTGTTATTTTATTTTTATTTTTATTATGTTTTTGAGAATTGTATATTCTTTTTTATAAAAATTTATTACCTCTTTATTGAAGTTTTATTTTTTGTTGAGTTTCTAAATTTTTTATGTGCACTTTTAATAGCGGACTTCAATTTATTAATGTATTTAAGCTATCAAGCTCACTTAAATATCATAAAAATCGATGCATGATTCTAGTAATCATTAAATTGAGTGTGTTTTATATTGAATTATGATTTCAAATTCTCAATCATTTCGATTGAAAAATATTATAAATAAATTTTATTTTTTTATGGTTTCATATTTCTTGTAGTTTATTATTATTATTATTATTGTTATTATTATGAAATTGTATAATTCATTAATTTTATAAATGAAGTTCATATTTTCTTTAAAAAAAATAATTTGTTGGTTCCTTAAAGAAAATTGCTTCTTAAGATACGGAGGTGGGCTGGGCCATTGTACTTTTGAAAGGAATCTCTTACGGAGGCTGGGCTTGGATTCAAACGATTGACAAAAGATCAAAGTTTACTATTTACAATAATTAATTAATTAATTGAATAATTAAAATTAATATACAAATACTAATTAATCATTAATATTATTTTATAATTAAAAGTTGAGTTATTTGATGAAATTTTTGGTGGAGATTTGGTAGGTATGGTTTAATTGCTGAGAAAGACTTAATCTGAGTAAATACATTTGTGCTCTTGTCTTTGCAAATATAGTAAGGTATTCTACCTGTCTCATACTAATATGCGAGATGTTGCTTATGTCTTATTATCAAAATTGGATGCTTTCTCTGTAAACTTGGATAATGGAGGACGATGATATTACTTTTGTTCAATATTACAGAATAGTGTGTTGACTATGTTGGCTCACTTTGATATTTCACATCTGGGAAATAACAAAGGGAAGGAAAACTTTTTTTTTTATAAATAAAGTCTTAATTCCTTTAGTTTAATCATCTTAAATTTGTCTACTCATCTCTTAGGTAATTTTCAATATTTCTCCCTCTTCTATAATATTTCACTTTGTAGTCTTTTTTTTAGTGAAATATAATTTTGGTAGTGTCCGAGAACGTAGACATAATTGACCGAAACTCGTTAAATTCTGATGTTATTATTTTTGTCTTTAATTTTCAATAACTATTTTGTAAGTTATAGTTGTAGTTATATATTGTGCTATTAAATTACTATTAGAGTGATTCAGTCTAAGGAGGTTAGATTTTAAGTAGGACCGCTTGTGACTCCTCTAATTTTTCCTGAGAATCAGCTATAATGTGATTTTTCATTATAATTTTTAATTCTCTATTCACCTATAAATCTATTAGATGACTTTGGTGAGCGGAATATTACTCTTATTCCGCAACATGGTGCTACAACCCTCTATTCTTAAGCATCAATCAATCACAATTCAACTGATAGCCTTCGATAGGACCAGCAGCTCTGTACGTTTATCATCGGTTGAATGAACTCTTAATAAAAAGGTAATTTAGTTATTTTTTTAAAATGCTTGATTGTGTCTTGATCTCTATGATATATTTGTTTACTTTGAAATTGATACTACACTCACTAAAATCAGTTATGTCCACTTCTATGAAAGGCTCGGCTCGATATCATGAGTTCAAATCATATTATCAAAAAACTTATTTTAATGAAAAAAAGATAACTTTTATCACAAAGTTAACTTCTATTATAAATGACACTTCCGGTCTGGAATGAATTAAAGTTCTAATCTGATACGAACACAAGGTCGCTCAAAGTACTATAAAGCTGGATACTCATCTGAATCAGAAATATAATGTGCGAGGATTTATTTCTATGATTTTGCATTGAAATATAATATGCCGCTAGAATAAAATTTCTCTTTCAGGGCTCAATTGCAATAGGTGAATTCTGCCAAGGTTTTATTTAGCTAGTTATTTTTATCTTTTTTACCTGAAATTTTTGTTCATGGACTTAATTATTTGCAAAGGCGCCCTAAGCTATTAATAAAATATGATAAAAAAAAAAAAACCATTAATTAGGAGATTGTTGTTGACTCACATCTCATAGTAATCTTTTTTTGTTTTCTTTTTTTCTTTTTTAAGAAAATGAAAGAGTATTGTTAATCCTTATAAATATTTATTTGGGCAAGTCATAAAGATGTCTCCTTCACTTATCTACTCATCAATTTTTTGAGACATATTAGGTTGATCCTCTACGTAATGGGAGCATCTTTCTGTTACAAATTTGACAAAGTGCAATTGCTCATACAACTAATTTGATAAAAAATACTTGTTTTGGTTTGGTCCCGCCTTATCTCAGGAGGGTCTTTCTCATCAAATCTGTACATATCAGTCATGTTGAGGTTTCAAAGTAAATATCCATGCTTTCTGCATACTTCCATTCTAAACATTCTGATTATGTTGACTACTTGTGGCCTTTCATCTTCATTCTCTTGATTGGATCTTCCAATGGGGTTGCTGCCGTTGGCCGGTTGGCTATGCAGGATTCTGATGCTCCAACACACTTGAACTTTTTCCGTTCCACTTTACGGGGCAGGCACAGAGTTCTTTCATGTGCTAGTGATCCCAATGTGTGCTTGGATCGCCAGAAGAACCCATGGGGTGGCAGCACATGCTGTTTCCAGCAATTGTGCAAAGATACCTTGAGGGATTCCAACAACTGTGGGGCATGTGGGCAAGCATGTGGTTTTGGATTTGTATGTTGTGATGGGAAGTGTGTGGATATTCAAAATGACCCTCACCATTGTGGTTCTTGTTTTGAGGAGTGTCCTGGACAAGGTAGGTGCTCCTTTGCGATGTGTGATTATGGTGGATGATTCATCAACAACTTCGTTCAAATAATTTTTCTTCTAATTTGTCTTTGTTGCCCCTTTTTTTCTCTAGTTCATTCTGCCTTTTAATCAGTTCTTGTTCTGCTGCTTGCAACTCAAAATAATTGCTTTGGTTATTAATCCACATCTTGATCTTGCAAGTAACTCCAAGTTAAAAACTAGTACCTTATTTTATTTTTATTAGCGACTATCATGGCTTTGACGATCATATATAAAGACTTTCATTTCCTAGCTTCTTGCTGTCATGGCAAGTTTGATGTGTGATAATGACAATTCAACCAACATCATTTTAGTAATTTTATTCCGGGGAGGCCAGTCCTTGAACATAACATAAAAGTTAATGTTTAGTAGGCATCATCACATCACTAATTCAATGCTTAAACATCTTTTTGTAAATACAAATATTAAAAGTTTAATTTCTCATATATTTTCTTTTATTTGTTTGTTTATTTATTTTTTGCATGAAAGAAATAGTCTTTTATTGCTAATTTAAGCACAAAATGTAATATCCTCAGAGCTCTTGGGTTGAGATGTTATTTACTAATGACAAATTTAAAGAGTTCATATATACTTTATACCCAGGTTTAAGATGCCATAGACTCAAAGGTCTAGAACTGGTTAAATATTAAAATTAAATTACATCTCTGTTTTTATGGGATGAGAAGTGCGTCAATTTAAAAGGGGTTAATTTAATTCATGACATAACATAGATGAGATAAATCTATAGTTTTTTTAATATCATTTGAAATATTAATAATTTAAAAAATAAATTTTAAATGTTTTATAATAAAAATTAAAATTTATGGATTTGAATAAGTTACAAGACTCCTAATATATTAAAAATAATAATTTATATATAATACAATAGGATCAATTTAATTTGTTTACTTAAACCTATTTTTTAGATAATAAATCATTCATTTTGAGCTTTAATAAATTACTTCTAACTTGAAAAAAATTTTAGATTTTCCTTTCTCTTTATATCCTAATTATATTATATTTTTTATTTGTTTTAAACTTTATGATGCTTATATAGATTTTATAAATTAATTTTTCATTTATATAATAATAACATTCTAATTTTAACTTTTAATATTAATTATTTTATGCATGTTACATGCGGCGTCAATTTATAAAGGTAAGAAGAAAAATAAAATAGATGGCCCACAGCACGTGATTGTGGGATCCAAAATCCTGTATAACCTTAATTTAGTCAGTCTGAGCTCAACGACCTCGTGTCTCCCGTTCAATGTGCTCACAAAATGGTACCTAGTTGTGTTCGTGAATCTCCTTTCAATTTTCTTTGTTCCTGAGGCCCTCCTTCACTCCTTTATTATTGCTAGATAAATTAAGCTCAATTTTGTAGTTTGATTAGAGTATAACAATGGGATTTTTATAGAATTTACTATGAAATAAACATTATCAACCTTATAAAATAATTAACCTTAAATTAAAACTTGATTAACAGCTAGAAGCATATTTGTTTGCTAATTAGATTAATCTTCAATATATGAGCCAAAAAAAAAAAAAACACCTTTTCGGGCTACAAAGAGGGAGAAGCCTCCACTGCAACCGAATAATTATGGTCCACAAGTTTGATTTTTTTTTATTTTCATAATTGCCAGTATAAATACATCATTAAATTTGATCTATCAGTCTGCTACCCTATGGTGCAAGGAGTTAAAAATTTGACCTCATATTTTTCTATTTTTATTTTTGATAATATGTAGAAAATGCATGGTCAATAAATAACATTAAGGGAAAGAGGCACAGAAATGAAAAAGTTGAGAAGTGTTAGAGTTAAATGTCCCACATCAAAAAATAACAAAGAAGCTAAAAGATATATATATTTGGGCTTCGCCTGTGAATTAATTTAAAATTTTAAATGCACTAAATAATGTATACAAGATTATGGAAAAATAAGTTTTTTTTCTTACGTACATTATTTAATGTAAGAGCAGTGTTTTATATATATATATATATATATATATATATATATAAAGAAATGATTATCTTTTGAATTTTCCTACCATCTTATGCTGACGGTAAGTTACTTTGAAAAATCTTATACGCGCCATGCAAAGCAAGGGAAAATCAATATGAATGATGATTCTTTTCTTTCATCCAAATGTGAATACAAAAAGTAGAAAGAAACAGCAAAAACTTGTTTAGGTCAGGTGTAGGAAAATTTTTACACTTAATTAATTTGCGAATGATAATTTAAATAATTGTTTATAATTATCAAATAGAATTGTTATAATATTTTTTATTTTTAAATATAAAAGTGTTTATATTTTTTAAAATTTAATTCTAATTATATTGATCTAGACGATTTTTAAACAAGAGAAAAAGAAATGCAGATCTCAATTTTTAATATTAAAAAATGCTCTAAGATATTTGAACTATTGATTTCCAAACAAATTTCTCTTCCATAAATTTAGAGAGATTTTATACACACTGTTGCAAAACGAATAAATAAAAGCTTGTTTATTATTATTTCTCTTTTCTGTTTTTAATTTTTAATTTTTAAATTTAAAATATTTATTTTTAAAACTGAGTTAAAAAAATAAAAAAATCGCTTTTCATGATTTTTAATAATAAAAATATTTTTTGTCTTAAAAATAAAATAATAAATAAAATATTTTATTAATATATATTTATTTTAAAAACTGAATAATAAAAATAAAAAATAGCCAAAAAAAAAAAATATCGAACAGCTTCTAAATCAATAAGATGTAAAAGCACAAACCTTTGAAAAAACTACTGTACTCAATTTTCAACCTTTTAAATTCTCCAAAGGGGAAAAAACTAAAAAAAATATTTCTTTTATTTTTATTATAATATAGACAAACGCGTCCCGAGAAGCTGTTTTAAGACCGCTTTCAGAGTCCCATTTTCCTATTCATTTGTTGAACAAACCATAAAGAAAAAAAAACCCCAAGAACCAAAATACAAGAAACCCCGCAAAATCAAGACATTAAATGTTAGGAGAGAGAGCACAAGGTGGTGGTGGTGGTGGTGCACCCCATGGAATTATACTAGCAGTTGTAGTATGCACGGTGGTGTTAGCTCCTTTCCTCCTCGGTGACCAAGGTGAGGCCATCACTGACGCCATTACCGAGCTTTTAAGCCCAGTAGGTCTTCTACTCCTCCCCATTATCCTTCTCTTGACCATCCAGTTCCTCTCCTCCGATCGCGGTTCTTTCGTCGCCACCATCTTCTCCACTGGCGAACCCGACACCATTCACCGCGTCAGCGGCTCCCCCGTCGGGGTCGCCCTCTTTCTTGCTCTGATCTTGTTTTTGCTTTATAATCGTATGTCTATATTCGGCGGCGATGACGATTCCGGCGATTAACTCTGTCTCCCTTGCATGGATCTGAACTGGGTGGTTTGTTGTTTTTCTTCCTTTTTTTTTTTTTTTCCCCTCGTGTAATGTCTTTTATACGGTATAGTGCAGAGTACGTAGGTTTTCTTGCAAATGTTATTTTTGTATTTAGCATTTAAGGGTATCATGGAAAAATGAAAAGTTTGATGTAAGTGTGGAACTAGGCAAGAAAGGGAAGTGGAAATTTGTTTTTTTTTTTCGAAATAACGAAATTGCCCTTGATGCCAATGTTTGCTAATTTTCCCGTGCGCATAGAGGGTGTGAGGATATTATAGTCTTTTTGCTCGACGTGCGCTAGCTAATTCTAACTCTAGAACCGGAGAACCGGCGGTGCGTGTTCGTGTTAGAGGGTCGGGTAGTGGCGGCTGAGCTTGCTTCCCCAAAAGCGGAGTGAGCGTCTGGTTTTTGTCACGTACCAGGTGTTGTTTTGTGGGATATTATTTTATTGATTTTTATGCTCTTGCACGTGAACACGTGGTCGACGCTCTTATTCGTATACGTAGCTTACGTATGTATATGTAGATTAGGTAATGTATTAGAATTTGATTGGGTTGGGCCAATGATATTAAGCGTCGTGTTGAACGGAAACTGACATGGTAAAGTCTTTGACACGTGGAAGAGGAGGGGCCAATTCTTCTTCTTGTTACTAGTGGGAGTTCTTTTTCCTTTTTTTTTTTTTTTTTGAGAACGTAGTGGGGGTTCTTTTTTTTTTTTTTGAGAAGGTAGTGGGAGTTCTTGTTAGCAGGTAGCAATTATTGGGTGTTGCTGAGACGCATAATTCGATCTTGCAGCAGACGGACTTCAAACACGTGAGTGAGGGCTGGTGTTTATATTTGGGCTGCATCTTTCAAGCTCAAATTTGATATGTTATCGTTAAACTTCTTAAATCACTGATGATTGAACCAATAGAATCTTTGCAGATTCTGTTGGGATTTTTTAAAATTAATTCAAGTTCAAACCCCCCTAATCTCATATTTGTTGAACTAAATAGCTGTAGTGCAAAATGCCTGAGTTGTGACCCCAACGAATAAACGAGATTAATTAGCTGGCCGAGTTTCATCTGCGGCAATGACAACTTGACCGTTCTAATGCCTCTCTTATGAACTGCAATTTTTGCTTAAAATTGAACGGTTGGCGAGTGATAACGAGTTATTAAGCTCAATCAGTCATTGTCAGCATAAAATTATTAAAACTTCAAACTCAAAAAGAAGCTGTTATAATGGAAAACTGCTTTCAGTAATCCTGCCAGCCCATGAACCTATCAAGTACAGAATGATGACTCCATGAACTAATTTTCTCCACCGTGAAGACAATTCTGCTTCTTAGAGTCTTAATCCTTCAGTGAACTAGTGGAGCTTTGAGAGGCAAAAAGGAAAAAGGGCAATATTAGGAACAGGGCATTATGCTGAAAGCAATAACCAAAACAATAGAAACATTTCTTTACACAATCGAACTCTTGATTGATCCCCATCCAACCCAAATAATGGGTGCAGATATTGAAATCAGTAGGCCAGTGACGCTAAGCGGCTGCATGAACAGAAAAAATTTCCTATGAAGGAAACAATTTTGGACCAAGTTACAGTCTTTAGCAACAAAAGTTGTGGCCTTTCACAATGGCAAATACCAGTACAGTGAGTCGTTTATGAGACAACTAACCCAAGACAACAACTTCCAAGACTTGGATCTCAATTGGGATCTACTCTAGAAACCTTAGAAAATAAAGGTTTCATTCCTTGCATAAACACAAGAAAAAGAATTAAAGAAGGCATATATAAATAGCATTCTGCGCCTATTTATTGGTATCAAAACGATTGGGGAGTGATGAGGGTGTTCAAAACTCGTCTCCTTGATGAAGGCAAATGCCAGGTCCAATCTTCTGAACTCTAACTACAGCATCTGGTGTGTAGACAAACCCAGTCTCCTGCTCACGCTCATCAACAAACTTTCATGTCCAAGTAGAAGCCTTCCTATCTCGTTCCTATCTCTACCGTATTCTCTACTTTTATCAAAATCACATTCACAAGCACCAGCTAAGTACACTAATGCCAAAAACATATAAATGGATATAAACAAGTGCTCATTATTTCTCAAACAATTGTATTAATAATATATATTTTATAATACTAATAAATGACCACGCATCATTGTTAGCAATAGATATATTTCCTTATAATTACAGAAAGTTAACAAATAAAATATTTTATTGAATAGAAATGTCTAGATGAAAAAGATTTAGGCTAAAACATGCCTCTTATACATGTAAACTACATATGTTTTTTTTTAGTTAAATGTGGGCTTGTTTAATTTGTAAAAAAAAAAAAATATTATTTTTATGTAATATATTATAAAAATAAGATGAAATTTTATAAAAATTTGCAATACTGTTCGTTCAATACATGAATTAACACTTGATATATAAAATTAATTTTAGTCTCAAAAATAATTTATTATGACTTTTTGTCATTATTAAATTAATATTTTGACAAGCAATTACATAGGAGCTATTCTAATATATATCATACTAAATTGAAAACTTCAAAGTAGTTAATTAAAAAGAAAAATATAGAAAAATAAAAAAATACATATAAGAAAAGAAAAATATAGTTAAAAATAAAAAATTGATTATTTATTTAAATTAAATGATTAAAACTTATAAGAATAACTTATGATAGATTGATTTAAAAATTAGTTATCTTGAAATTCTTATATTCAAGTATAACATACTATAAAAATATATTAAAATTTATTGACTAATGATTTTTTAATGTAAGTTAGTGGTTAGTATATAACTAATTATTGTCTTAAAATCATATGTAGATGACTTTTTGGCATTGTTAAAATAGTTGCTTGATATCCACGTGATTGAGATAAAAAGTTATAATTTATTAAACTGACCGTTTGATATATAATTTATTTATTAAACTAATTGTTTGATATATGAATGAGTAGAATTATCATATAATATTACTTAATTAAAAATACATAAATAGAAATAAAGAATTATATTGAAAAATTACAAAATAGATAATTAAAAGTTAATACCAAAATAGTTTTTATATATTATTTATAAATAACAATTATTTTTAATCATTTCTTTTGTAATAAATATTTTAATTTTGATAATATTTATAAATATATTAAATTATAATTATAAAACACGCAAATTATCGATTAATTTTCTTGCAGTTTTGACTGTCTAGCTATAAATGCTGCCACTAATCTTTTCTTTCAAACTGAAATCGGAGCTTCAAAATCCTATTTGTACAGGACAGCCCAATTAGACTGGATTTAATCAAAAGTTTGGACTCGACTTTCCAGGCCGTGCTCAGACTCACCTAAAAATTCCAACCCGGCCCATACTTTAAAGAGTTATCCGGGAGAGGGAGACTAAAGGTGCAAACTAATTGAGTTAACAAGTAAACGTAATTGAAGTTGAGTATCATCGAGATTACGTAAAATTTACATTTTTAAAAAAGAGTCAAAATTTTTTTATTAAATTAAATTGTAAATAAAATTATTAATGTTTTAAAAATTAAAATTTGTATTTTGAAAAATAATATATTTATTAGAATTTACATAAAAATTATATATTACAAATGAAAATTACAACATAAAATATATATTATTTATTATATATTATTAATTAATATGTTTTTAAAAAATATTCTCATACATATTATAAATAAAAAATTATATTTATTATTGAATTAGTTTGCGAGATTACAACTCAAGTACTAAAAAGTTTGAAATTAACTAATTAAATTAATGAGTTGAGTTTAAACTTAATTTTAAAGTTCATATAATAAAAGAGTCGAATTTTAACCGATTTTTATTTAGTCGAGTTTCGAATAACTGGTGAGCAGTCTTGATTAATGTACACCTTCAGAAAATATAAAATATGTTCTCTTATGAAATAGTTGACATTTAAATAAAAATTGAAAAATAGTGTTGTGCTTATTTTTAATAAAGTAATGAGTCATTCTATACTATTATTATAGTATTGTATCATTATAGAATTTTAACAATTGATTTCTTTTATTTTGATTTTAATTATTCATTATTATAGTAAATTGCATAATTAGGAAATCATTAGTAAATTAATTTTTTTTCACAAAAGTATTTATTATCTTTTCAAATATATATATATATATATATATATATATATATATATATATATACACACTATAAAAAAATTAACAATTTACATACGAAGCTAGATAAATATAAAAACTCCATAGGTAATTGATACATATTTATAGATTACTTACGGAATCAGTCGCCATATTTCCTATGAAAATTTTTTACAGGTAAATTTTGTCTTTAGAATTTTTCACAAGTAATTTAAACAACTTTCAAGTATACATTTCCGTAGATAAAATATGAGATATTTTATAGATAAATTTGTAAATAAAAGTGGAATATTTAGTACGTAAATCCATAAGTAAGATTTTACCTGCAGAATACTTCAAAAAAATCTATTGGTAAAGTTCAACAAAACTAACTCAAATTACTAAAAAAAAAAATTCAAATACAAAAAAAAAAAAAAATCTTACAAACCAATTCAACAAAACACAAATTATTATTATTATTATTTAATTCTCATAAAATTTTTCTCTCTTCCTATGGTTATTAACATTATTAGGAAAATGTATATTTCTGTTCATGCCCGGCCTCATTTTCACATGATCTTGAGCTTGGGCTTTACTTGATGAGACAATTCCTCAAAAGATCTCGCCCACTACATGCCAGGGGCCTTTAGGGTTGAGCCTAACCTTGAGAGGCCTTTATGGTTTGCAAGAACGTGTCTGGGCTTCATCCAAGAACAGTGAATCTTCAGAATTTAAGCAGCATATTAGTTTAAGAGCTTGGGCTCGGTCCAGGGTTCAAAACATGTGCGACATACGTTAATTATGGAAATGTGTATCTTTTTTACTGCATGCTTTCGTTTACCTTTTTTTTTTTGAACTATCTTCCTTTATTTTCTTTTAATATACATATTTATATTATCGTACAGCTTTTTTTTTAAATTTTTAATTACATTATTGTTATTATTATTATTGTTATTATTATATTGTTTCATATGTTTAGAAAAAATAGACTTATTTTATTTCCACATAAATCAAGAAAATTATCAATTTATAGAGTGAAAGTTCATCATAATTTGGTATAATGTTCATTTATATGTTCTTTACTTTTTTTTTTTTTGAACTATCTTCTTTTCTTTACTTTTTTTGAACTATCTTCCTTTCTTTACTTTAAATATACATATTTTTATTATTGTGCTTCTCTTTTTTTTTATTTTTAATTGCATAATAATAATAATAATAATAATAATAATAATAATAATTATTATTATTATTATTATTATTATTATTATTATTATTATTATTATTGTTGTTGTTGTTGTTGTTGTTGTTGTTGTTGTTGTTGTTGTTTCATATATTTAGAAAAAATATAATTATTTTATTTCCACATAAATTAAGAAAATGGTCAATTTATAGAGTGGAGGTTCATCATAATTTAGTATAATATTGATTTATATGTTCATTACTTAAAAACTATAGGTTCATTTGGTAAGTTATAATAAACTTGCAGGTAAGTTCATTTATAATGGACTTGTAGGTAATATTAATAAATTTGGAGTTTATTTGTAATGAATGTATAGTTGATGACTCTATATATAAATACTAACAAACTTAAAGTTTATTTTTAGTGAACCTATAGCTAAGTTTTAATGAATCTTTAGGTAAGTTCTAATGAATTTTTAGACAAGTACTAATAAACTTGCATGAGTTAACTTATCAACCTATACATAATAAAAAATCTCATAATTAAAAGTCATGAGTATTATAATTCATAAACATACAGTTCAAAATTAATATACTAATTTCAATGTATTTGTCATTCTTTTTCAAGAATAAAAATATAACTTATTTAATTTTTATATAAATTTTTTTTTAATTCAAAGTAAGTAATAATAGAAAATTTGTATCCTAGTTTCTAAATATATTTGTATCCTAATTTCTAAATATTACATCAATTTATTGTAGTTAAAATAATAAAAAGCAAAGAAGAATAAAATGTCAAAAGAAAAAAGAAGAAAGGAAAAAAACTGATCTATGCGTGTTTTTAAATATTACATGAGTAACATGTATTTATGCGTTCTTAGACCATGAAGTATTATAGATAGGGATGCACGATATAGCAATCTCTCGGCTATGGTAATATTAGATAAAGATGGTAAACATCTGCACATGAGTTAGTATTATACTCTAATTAGACTTTTTATTTTAGTAAAACTATTGTGTATCACTTGTATATAAACAGTTATAATACTCCATATGAGGGTTCCAAATTTTACACGCATAAGACACATATTTTTTCAAATCTCTTTTTCTTTTATTCTTTCTTATTCTCTTGCTCTTTTGAGTATTTCTTTGATTGATAGTGATTTCTGTCTAAATATCACTTGAGTTGATAGTATTTTACTTATATACTCATATTTTTTATTGACAACTCTTTGTCTATATATCAAACCCCATTAACTTAGATTAATTGAGAATTTAATTTTTTTATACTGGCAATATTTGTTTATAAAAACCAAGTAATTAAATTTGCTCTTTAGTTTTTCAGGAGTCACAACTTCAAATCTCCACACACAATGTATAATATAATAATAATAAAATCTAAACCCTAAGCATAAATCAAAACAAACAAAATAAAATAAAAAATTTCCCAATTTAGTTGTGTGATGCCGATACAAATGAGTGGTGGCACGATCGAGTGACGGAGTAGCTCTAGATCAGTTAGGATGCATTGCATTTGATTGGTGGAGGTCCAAAATGGTGCTTGGGCAGTGCAAATTTGATGGTGTTCGGGTGGTGCGATGTTGTTGTTACTAATATTTTAAAAATTGAATCGGTTAAATTAATGATCAATTTGATTAGTTTTGAATTAATTTTTAATATTATTTTTATTTTTAATTATTATATATATATTAATATTTTAATATTTTTATGATATTTAAAAACTATCTTAATATTATTTTTTAAAATTTTATTTTTTATTAAATTAACTAAATCAAATCGGTTAAATTGATTGAATTATAATAAATTTAAAATCAATCAGTGAATTGATTCGTTGATCAATTCAATTTAAAAAAATTAATTGTTGTTTGAGATTTAGAGATGAGGAAAATAAAACAAGAAAAGAGACTGTTCTCTTCATTTGGCCGTTTACCAACACATTAAATTTCCTCTCTCTCTCTCTCTCTCTCTCTCTCTCTCTCTCTCTCTATATATATATATATATATATATATATATATATATATATAAATTAAAATTCTTTTGTTATTTTATCTAGAGAATAATTCCAAAGATTAATATACTAACAAATTTAATATCTGTAAGTAAATTTATGGGTGAAATTTAATTTATGGATAAATTTATCAACAAAATAAGAATTTGTAAGTGAATTTATCACCAGAATTAAATTTTTGAGTAAATTTACCTACTGATTTTAAATTCATAAATAGATTAGTGGGCTGATTTTGTATTGCAACAAAAGAAAGCCTAGCTTTTTTTATGTTAAAAAAAGGGAAAAAGAAAAAACAATAACATAAGGCCTTTGATTGAATGTGATTACTTAGCGGGCAACAATACAAAATATCAAGACAAAACTGAATGTTCTAAAATGAATTTAAATAGATTAATGATTTTATTTGAATAATTAATTAGTTATTTTAATTACATGAATGCTTATCACATTAACAATAGCATATAACAAACAAAAAATAATTATAAAAAATGACTCAATAAATGTTAATAGATAATTCATACTTAATTTGTTTCACAATAATAGTCGTTTTAAAGGGATATACACATATTAAATAAGTTATCAAATAACTTATATTAAAAAAGCTATTAAATAACTTCAAATAGTCTCAATATTAATGATGAAAATAAAATTAAAAAAATATAATAAATGATCCATAAAAATTATAAACTGATAGATAATGTGAAACAAAATTCTTTTTTCTAAAATGACTATTATTGTTAAATGTAGAGAGCATGTTATAAGAGGTAAACGATAGGACACTAAGTAATCCGAAACTATTGGGAGGGTCTGGTTATAGGAAGTTTTCATGACTTTAATTTGGTACTATTGGCTAAACGAGCTTGGAAAGTCTTGACTGAACCAAATACCATTTGGGCTAGATTGATTAAGACTTTGTATTTCCCTCAGAAGACTTTTTGGGATGCAACCCCAGGTGCTAGGCCTTATCGGGGTTGGAGAAGTCTTCTAGCCGCTAAACATATCCTAAAATTAAAAATTATTTCCTCTTTTTCAAAGAAAATATTATTTTAAAGAGAAATTTTTATTTCATAATATTTAATATTTTA
>CATIWR010042685.1:0-20785 GCA_949677035.1 Omphalea diandra
TTTGGGAACAATGTTATTAAGCTTTCAACTTGTGAGTAGTTTGCACAATTAATACTTTTTGATAATGAAAATATGAGATATGAAAATTTGATAAATATTTCCTTATATGATTAATTAGTAACTTGGCTTGCAAAATTTATATAAGTTCTTTATGTTAATTGTTCATCTAACAATTCAATATTTTTAATAACAAAATATAAATGATCTGAAAGTATTTTTTAATAGAAATAAAATTATAAATAATCCCAACATTTATTTGATAGTACGGATATAATATGATTTTTTGAAAATATGTATTATAAAAATATTAAATAATTGATAAAAGAAGTATTTTGTTGAATTAACACATATAATAATATTTTTGTCAAATTTTAAGTCAAGTCTTATATTTAATCCCATTGCAAACAAATATAATTAATTTCAAACTATTTCTTTCCATTCCTACCACCTCAAACACAAATATAATTTAACACTTTATTTTCAAATCAAATTCATTTATTCTATTTCATTAATAACTTTTCAAACCCTTTATAAACCGTCAATTCAAATAAAGTGTAAGAATTTGATGAGGCAACTCAACTCTCATCCCATTATCTATATTATTTTTTTTTCATTATTACTGTTCTGATCTAATAAGTGACTTAAATTAGCATCCATATCCATTACTAATTCTTCTTCTTTTTTATCTATTTTTTGTCCAATATTTAATATTTACATAATAGATTGATTATCCTATGACTTATTCTTAATAGTGTCATTACCCTCACTATGGATTATATGGTCAAGATAAAACACTAATGCATCCTTTATTTCTAGTTGATACATATTTCTATAACTAGGTGAATACTGGCGTGTTGTTGTGGAAAAAAATAAAAATATTACACAACAATTAACATTAGATTGATAAGACTATTTATAATATTTAATAACAAATACTATGTACAATGGAAGCACCAAAAGCTATACTTCCAATATAGTTTTTGCTGATGTAGTCCAGGAGTACCCTTGCAACATCAGTTCGTCAAGCACAACCCCCTTTAACTGGACCTGTACTTGAGAACAAATTCTTCAAGTGACATATTTATATTTATCATAAATCAAACCCATAGCTCATATCTTTAATTCCTCCAACGAAGCAAAAGTTGCATTAGTTTCTAAAAACTGTTGGTAAACAAGTAACACAACGCATTTTTTGAAAAAAATAAAAACCAAGGTTACAGGTACCTGGCTTTAACTACCCATCTATTAGTGATGCAAAAGAAGAATCTGGTTGAGTGATATGAAATCTTCCTTTTAAAATCAAAATTCATCTTTAATTCAAAGCGAAACCATAGAGTAATATGAAATAGTGCGATAACGTATGTTGTTGTCACCTGAGTATCAACAAGACATTCATGTTCATAGCCACAAACCATAAAGTCCAGGAATCTTGGTAAGAAGTGCTCATTTACCGCATTTTTGGGATGTCTTTATTCTGCGCACAAAAAGGAGGTAAATTTTAAAATTTGCATATATTGGATTCTTATGTAATCTGATAAGACACCATGTTAGATGAAAATTTCAAAACAATGTCTTTCCTGGTCAAGCGGGGCTCGACAAAAATCTTTGAAATAAAAGTGGCAAACCCAGTCACGTTAACACATGCTCCCACTAACACAATTTATTCTGATGAAGTACCAGAATATTGAACCAGTTAGATAATTGACACCCTTCTTGGGATTCAAGTCACATCCATTGCACAACATTTTGTGTCTAAATATTGAAGAGAATTAAAAAAAAAAAAAAAAACAGTTTATTATATTTAGAAATTACAAAGCAGTAAAACATACAAAGCACCTGAAACATTCTATTGAGCCATTCATTCCTAATGTTCCCAGGACCATACAGAGCAACAGCTGTAGAACCCTGCAGTTTATTAGTTCAGGTCAAAATATAAACATGGCAAATACATAATTCTAAGTATTCTGCTAATAACATCTATTGCCAAACCTTCCTTATAAGGACCGGGTGGATTGTAATCTGACCAACTCCAGATCCTTCCAGAACCATTTTCCCAAAATAATTCTCAAGATTACAAGTTGAAAGAATATCAACAGCTGAAAGGTTGTCTTGTCACGGATGATCATAATGAGCTGTGCAACATATTTAATACCAGCTGAACAAAGTAGTCTAAGAACTTTGATAAGTGCCACAATGCATGAACACAAAAAGAACACAATCATCAGACCACTAATGGAACAACAAAAAAGTTGTTATCTACCTAGCATTGTCTCACAAAAAACCTCAACAGATCACTTGCATAATAATGTCAATGACAGCTAAAAACTTTTCATGAATGACAAACTTGTAAAACAGGATCTGTTCGGTAAAGACAAAATTAAATTTCCAAAAGAAAAAGAGAAGAGAAGGTTTTTTAAGGGATACAAGAAGAAGGTTACCAAAAGCAGCTTCCTTTGGAATACCAAATAGCAGGTCACAATATCAACTGACGGATTACAAAACCAAAATTAAAATTTCCATTTCTGTTACATTTTGATTCATTTGACATTTTAAGAATATTTCACACCCAGATTACAATACCAAATGGCAGATACATAATGTATAATATGTATGTATAATATTTTGATAATAAATCATGACTTACAAAAACAAAGCCTTATTGTTAGGATCCCACATTACAAAATAATCAAATAATAAAAAATAGATATTTCAAACAAAAAGATAATCAAGTAATTAAAGGATATATAAGATGCAAGTGCTTCTAATAACTATTGGATTTAATTTTAGCTCTCCTACATCATGATATACTATTCTTAGAAAAATTAGAACAAATTACATAATCATTTTATTATTAATAGTAATATGGCAGTTTGAGAAACAAAAGTGGAGATTACATCATGATGTGCTATTTTTAGAAAAATTAAAACAAATTACATAATCATTTCATTATTAACAGTGGTATGGCAGTTTGAGAAACAAAAATGGAGATCATAGGTTGGCTGAAAATAAAGGATACATACCTGGTAGAAACTCCTAAAACCACACTTTCTCCCTCGCCTGGGCCTCCAAGCTGGAATAATCACAGCCCTTACAACTGAAATTGCTAATGTTGTTTTAATTGGAGGTTCATGCACCAAAACAGGTGGCAATGGTGATGGATAAACAGGAGCAGGAGAAGGAGCCATGTGCTCTAAAACATCTCCGTGGTATTTCTGCAAATCATTGAAGAATTTAGCTACAGATAGAATAGCCATGAGACTAAGAGTAAGATTTGATCTAATTTGAGATGTCTATAAACATTTCCAAACTAGTTCAAGCAAGGCATACAATAATGAGGAAAATCAAAAGGAAATAAGAAATGGATATGAATTCTCAATAAATAAAATCAAGAAATGCTAGTTGATACAATGAAATACAAAGAGCTTAAAAGTAAAATACAAAGAGCTTAATAAGAAGGAAGCCACGAAAAATCCTAATGCAGTAAAAGTGAATCACACATGAATTAGTTTATACATTTGTCTTTGATTTGAAACCATTTTAAGACTTAACCTTCAGTTTAGCTCAACCAAGTCCCTAGCAACCCAAACCATGTCCAGCCCAGTTATATCTTATCAAATAAGTAGTATTCTGTTGAATTATAATTACTAATACAGATATCATGGTCTAACAGATATATTGTTCCGAAAAGCACACATACTAGAAATTCAGATAAACAATATGCAAAATATTTTTTTGCAAGTAGCAAATGCAATAGATCATAGAAGAAAAGCTTGAAAGATAATCCTAAAATATAAACCACTTAAACCATAAAGTTTAGCTAACACTGTACTACATTTTGATAGAGCAAAAATGTTTCACTTTCAAAGGTGCAGGAATAGATATGAAACTAAATAAATTTAATTGAAACTAACCATTTTTTGCAAAAGCACACATATTGGGAATTCAAATAAATAATATGTCAAATATTTTTGCAAGTAGCAAATGTAATAGATCAGAGAAGAAAAGCTCGAAAGACAATCCCAAAATATAAACCACTTAACCATAAAGTTTAGCCAACACTGTATTACATATTGATAGAGCAAAAATGTTTCACTTTCAAAAGTGCAATGACAGATATGAAACTAAATACATTTAAATGGGACTAACCATCAATGTAAATTAAAAATGGAAATAATTTAATTAAGTATACATGCTTTGGGTTTTTTTTTTCCGAAAAAATGGAAATCATACATGTAAATTAAAAAGATGAAAAAAAGGCAATATAAGTTAACTCTAATGTTTCCACAGATATATACATTTAAAGATAATAATTAAAAAAAGGCAAAAATTAAATCAAACTCTAGGCAAGGGACAAATTACTTTTTTTTTTTCCCCTTTCAAATGTGATGCTTATGAAAATATCTAGAGTTCCCACCTCCATCTTAGAATTGTTATCTGTCATTTCCATCTTTCAACTCCAAACTGGTTTTGAGAAAAAAATTCAACAAATTAATGGATCCAAACAAAGGAATTGACTTCATTTAAAATATTGAACAACAAATTTTGAAATTGAAAATGATTTTATTTGGTTTGTTATTCACACACACACACACACACAGTGCAGTAAGATGAACTTCTCATTGATAAAATCAATAGAAGTATAAAGTATTTGAACAAATAACTCTTGGCCTCAAATATAAAATAAAAAAAAAAGAATTATTCCTACATGCCTCTTTTAGAGGAAAAAATATCTTTGTAAATAATAGTTGATGATGATACAAACAACGATGCATATCTTACATCAAGCACGGAACAACACCCTCTAGATTGCATGACACTTTAAGAAATCCCATTTACAATCCAACAGACATAGATGAAATAATAAAGAATTAAGGTAGGTGGTGAAGGCAGAGACCTCATACATGTTATGACCGTAGATTGACCCCCTGTTTATTCTACTAATCACCTGCAGTTAATATTTAACAAAAAGGTTGAAAGTCATTCATTTTTAAATAAGCTGAAGCCGAAAAATGATACCAGGGCCGGCGAAGACCAAGAAAACAATGCCCTGATAGCGCCAAATAAAGGCAATCCACAGGTGTCCCTAGTAACAAAACCAGAAACAAATGACAATTGTCAACACATTCATCATCCAGTAAAAAAGAAGCAAACAAGATTACCAGACACTTGACAGGCAGCAGTTACGCCCACAATGTCAATAGAAGAAGCAGAGCTCATGGGCAGTAGAGGAGCTCACCATTCGCAACAATAAGAAAAAAATAAAAGAAAATTTATTAAAAAGAAGGGAAAACACCTAAAAGATTAATCACTATTTCAACAATAGAATGGTGATCAAGACCTAGCGCTACTTGAAGACTCATAGGGCTCATGAATCCAGCAACATCTCGTCCAATCATATCATACTCTCCATCAGGCTCATGATCCAACATCCTCAACCGATCACATTCTAGCTGCCATCTCTATCACCATCTATTCCCCCCCCTCCTCTCTCTCCTCCGCCTCTTCATTATCCTCCTCTCCTTTGCATCTTCTTATTTCTCTTTACTCAAAGTTTAAGAAAAAGTGCATAAACCATAGCTGTTGTTTGCAGCCCTCCCATCGTGAAGAAGAGAAGGAGAAAGAGGAAAATGAGAGTGGCAGGTACAAAACGAAAAAAGGAAAGTGAAAAGCTAGTCTTTAGTCTATTTTCTAAACTTGTTTCAAGAAATCTAAGAAATGGAGAGAGAAGATGAAAAAGAGGAGAGGAGCAAAAGGAAGAGTAGGGGGCAGCTCCTTAGAAATTAGAATGGAAAGTGGAGATTTTGTTTGATTAGGGCAACACATGAATAACTAAAAAAGACAAAACTATCCTCTGCAACAACGAAATGATACAGTTTTGAAGGAACAGGCCATCGCTCCACACTGCCACAAAATGACTCACAAAGCTCTCTCACATTTGCCTAAATATCACCACATCATCCAACATGAAAGTAACCCACAATTGCCAAAAATCAACAAAATTGCCACCATTCTAATTGCATTTAGTGCTGTTATTATTCTGGTTTACTTTTATTGTTTATATATGAATAAATGTGTGTGGTACCACTTCATATACACTTTCAGGTAATGTTTTAATGTGAGTTAAAAAGTGGTACCACTTCCAGATATGAAGTTCATAGAAAATGCATTTTTGTTTTAGTGCTATACCACTACCACATCTGAAGCGGACAGAACCTAAGGACTCACTTTTTTAAAACTTCCAGAGTTTCTCTTCTCAGTTCTGGTCTCATATTAAACAGAAAAACAAAAAAAAGAAAAAGGAAAAGTTCTCACTTTGTTAAAATCTCCAAAATCCATAACTAAATTGTCTTTGATTTCTCAGTTTATTCACCTCAATCTCCTAATCATGATCCAAACCTAAATTACTCTATATTCTTTTCAACTAAAAACTTTTCGTAAGTGTTTATTTTCTTTAAATTTAGACTCTAAAAAGTATTTGTAATTATCAATCATCCTTAAGTTTAATTGAATGAAACGAAATTATTCGATGGACGAAATTTATTGCAGATAACAACCTCATACACAAAATCATCAAAGAAACAATACAATCATTAAAAAAAAAAAAAACTGCATTATATAAATGTAAAGAACAATCACGAAAAAAAAAAAAAACCAAATTAGAGAAAGCTCCATTACCTCATCTGTTAGTAGCTGAAGCCGGCGAGGCGCTGTAGCTAACCGCGGCGGCGACTGCAAGATGAAGACTGCGAGATGCTGTGGCTGTCGCAGAAGCTAACATCTGGAATGATGCAGTACCAAAAGATGAAAGCAAAATAATAATAAAAAAAAAAAGGAAAACAAAATAAATGATTCAGCAAAGCCAAGGAGAAAAAAACACAGGGGGGGGGGGGGGGAGGAAGAAGAGATGAGAGAAGGAAGACTTTACATACACTTAACAAAGATAATAAACTAAGGATCGAACCAAAAACGGACGAAAGAATATTAATCTGATGAAGCTCTAAAATAAGGAGGAGCGAAAACGGGGAGACTTTTTCCATGTATTTTTGTGGAACCATAAAATTTCCCTAGCTTTAATTTTGATCTTCAAATCGTATTCACTCTGCACCAGAATGAAAACCTTAGTCACACCGCCCACCTCCATGAACTCTCGTACAAACTCTTTGCTGTTACAAAACCTAACAACCCATAACAACAAATGGTAGCTTTATTATCTCCAAAATCGGAAACTCTCAAAATCTTTGATGATATAGCTGCAAGACCAAATGGATGGGCAAGAAAAGTCGCTTGTCGTTCAGCTTCTGCAAAATTTTTCTAGAACAACGGAAGAAAAAGGAGGAAGGAAGAGAAGGGTCGGTTGAGAAAGTAGAAAACGAAAAAGAAAGTTGCTTAGGGCAACACATGATTATTGAAAAGACAAACTTAACCTCAGAAATAAATGAAAACGGCGCCGTTTTGACCGTATTGCTTGGTCTTAGAAGGGATGATAGTTGATATGACGAAAAAGCCCTGGATTTGCACCATTAATTTACGAAATTACCCAAAAGACCACAAGCACCTCCAGAATTGCCCTCAATCTGCCTCAAAACTTCAAAATCACCCTCACAGTAATACTGTAGCAAAATTGGCCGCTCTTTTGTATAAATTGAAGAGTTTGTACTAAAGTAATTAAATTTCTGACTCTATTTATTTCAACTATTTTACTATATTTTATTTTCTCTAATACATATATCATTACTGTCATAAAAGACAATAAGTCTATATCTAAATATTTTTTTCCTGTCTTACACTTTCTACCAATATAATCTTAATTTATTCTTGAAGGTTTTTTCACTAGACTCAATTTTTCTTTATAATGTAATAATAAATTTATAATTTATACTGACAATACCTATTTTATATAATAAATAAATAAATTTAGGCATTAACAATTAAATAATGTAAACTGATTAAAGTAAATTTTTATCACATATGCAATAAAATATGAAATATTTGATTTTTTTAAGCACAAAACAATAAATTACAAATACAAATACAAATATAATAACAAAATACTGGAGACTATGAAATCGATAACTCAATTCATGGTGGAGGCAAAATTTTTACTCTAGGGGACTAATGACCCTAGATCCAACGCAACATATTTTGAACAAGATATTACTATTCTCAAATAACTAACTAATTAAAGCACTATAAAATGTCTTTCACCTCTCTCAATCCTTGTAACATTTTTGTATAAGAAAAAAAAAATCTAATTTAGTCTTTAATATGCAATCATAGTCTTAAGAATGATATGCATTAGACAAAGCCTTACCTCAAAAAAGAAATAGAAAAAGAAGAATTGAGAGTTTTTGAAAGAGAACTTAAAATTTATTCGATTGAGTTTCAATTTTTATTTGGGTTTATGTAGGAATAATATTGTTTCTTATGTTGCTGTTAGTTAGTATATATCTCATTAACAATTCCTTTATAACTAATATCTTTCACCCTAACGATAGATGCAACAAATGTATAGTGGTTTTGTCTATCAATGAGACAAATTTAAAGTTTGAAGAGTGTCAAAGGTATATTTCTGAATTAAAGAGTTTACTGTAAAAAAAACACAAAAAATTTAGAGACATTAAATGAGTTTTTTTTTTTTTTTTAATTAGTACTCAATAGCAATATTTTTAAAAATAGATCAGAAATTTAATAAATGAATTAACCGAATTCTAGTTCAACTGATTCAATCATCCAGTCCAATAGGGTGATTTTTAATTTTTTTGAAATAATATAGAAATAATACTTAATTTAAAAATTAGAAAAATATATAATACGACAAAATAATAAATTTTTTTAAATTAAAATTTTAAATAAAATAGTACAATTATTTAAAATTTTCACAAAATTATATAGTTTTAGATTGAATTGATTTGATATGGTTTTCAATTTTGACTGATATTTCAATTTTTTTATGATTTAATTGCTTTTGAGTGACTAATTTTTAATATTTTATCAAATCAAACTACTGATCAATTCTTAATTTTATCTATTCGATTCATTGGTTCAATCCTATTCTACTAGTTGATAATTCAAAACCATGCTCAACTCCTAAAATGATTTTTTTTTCTTTACAAAAAAAAAAAAAAAGCTCAAAGCTTAGGCATTACTTCGGCCGCAATTTATACAGTGGACTTCGACCCACAAGGTTTGGTGGTCTGAGTGTCCAAAATGTAAATTTTTTTATATTTTTGTTATTGATTTCATAACTGATTTTCATGGTACGCGTGACGTCGAAAAAGAAAGCAAAGCTATGCATTTTTTTTATTGTTTCGTTTTTTAACAAATAAGATTTTTATAATTTTATATATTATATATAATTACATTAATATAATAATATAATTATATTAAAATATAATTATATTATTATAATTATATAATTTATATTATTATATTATAAAAATATTATATATAATTTATAATTATAACAATATTTTTATCATAAGTATTGTTATTACTCTAGATCCATTATTTTTTTTATTAAGATACATTGTTTAGACATTTAATACATTCGTGTTGTGTTGTAAGTATATTAATTAGGTACATTTATATTGTGTTATAGGTATATTAATATAGAAAAAACATATACATTAATTTGAAATCACAACACATAACGTTTGATATAAAAGGTAAATTAATATTATAAAAGTGGTACACTGATTTTGTACTATAAATACATTGATGTTATACTCTAAATATATTATTTTTTTATTTTAAGTATATTATTATTACTCTAGGTACATTATTTTTTTATTAAGGGTATACTGTTTTTATTTTATAAGTACATTAGCATTGTACTATAAAATATATCGTTTCATATTTTATTTATATTGTTATTACTTTAGGTCCATTGTTTTTTATTGAAAGTTCATTGTTATTGATTTATAAGTATATTTGTGTTTGATTTTGATATTTATTTTAAGTTTTTAAATTATCAAGTTTATGTATTTTTAAAAATTAAACTTATGTGATTTGTGAATAAATATAAAATTTTTAAAATTGAAATAAAATAAAATAATAATAATAAATTTAAATTGAATTAGTTAAATATTATATCAATTTATTTTAATTACAATAATAAAGAGAAAAAATTAATAAAAGAAAAAAAGAATTATAAACTATGAAAATCATAAAAGAATTGTTCTGGATACAGACATGGTTGGACGATCTATATACACGCACGATAGAAAATTGAATTTTAAATGAAACAATGAATTTTAATGGGAGTGCATGATGTATAATGGAAATGGGTTCAGGGTACAGAAATTGGGCTAGGCTGAGCACCAGGGATTGCTTGTGTTGCCACCCATTTAGGGCATGGGCCGTCCAAATCCTTTAATTTTTATTACATTATCTGTGAAGGTAAAATGGATTATTTGATTGAAATTTAAAACTTTGGTTACTAAAATCCCTTGGAATTGAAAACCTTAAGTACATTATTTTTAAACATGCATTAGTCTTTGATTAAGTCACAAGAATGTTTCTGTTCGCTTGTCTTTGATTAAATTTCTTTAAATACTACGAAACCGAAATCTGATCTGTATTTGTCTTTTATTAATGACTCTTTTGCTGCAATAGTTGTTCCTTTTGGCTTCCTTCTCTCTTATGTACATATATGATTTCATAATTCATAAGGTATTCTAACCGACCAAATTAATAACTTTTTCTTAATATTATTAGTTCATAAAATTCGTCTTCTCCTCCTTTGTATATATATAAACACAATTAACTTACATTACATGAATTTTTTTTTTTTTTTTGCAATAGAGTTAAAAATATGATTTATTGGGTTAGTTTTTTTTTTTTTTCCCATAAAAGATTTTAGGTTCTCTTCTTGAGCCGATTCAAATCAATTATTTATATTGAATGTAAAGAATTTATGAAAATTATCTTTTTATAATTTTTTAATAAATTTATAATAAAAACAATTAAGAAAATACTTCCTTTTATCATTATTTGAACCAATATCCGTGAGTTACTCGATTACTTTTTGCTCCCAACAATAATGTAGGATTGCATTGTTGACTTGTGTAATCATTTTTCTTATTTTAACATTAAATTTAAAGAAGAAAGTGAGAAATAAAAGAAAATTGAGCTGTCAACTACTTGTATTATTCTCTTTATAGTTGTATGAGTAATGACAGTACATCAAATCAAGGATAAGAGGTGACATATAACTGTGCATATTCGATAAAAAAATTTCAAGATGAACAATAATTGGACTGAACTATGAGGAAGAGAAAAAACTGAATTACAATTATGACACCAAAAATGCGCACCTGTATAGCCAAGACAAGTTTATACATGAGGGCCTTGTATAAAATTGTACTACCTCATTTAATTGAATTTATATATGTTTTTTTTTTTTGGGTCCTAATGAGGATGAGAGAGTTTGAACTAAAACCTATAGATTTCTAATCACATATACTCTTTCTATTTCAAATTAATTGATCTATTTTATTTCGGCTATCCTAATATTTAAATTGATTTTCTTTATAGAAAGTGTTGGATTACTTGATTTTATATTTTACCTTTATTTAATTATACGGTTATCAATAATTATAAATAATAATCATTTAATACATTTGTTGAAAATTGAAATAAAATTTGAATTTTGAAATTTTGATGCTTATAATTTGATAATATTATTTATTAGTAATATTAATCGTTTTTAATTTTACATTAAAAAGTAACAAACTCTAAGATTATTTAATAAAAATACTATTTATTTCTATCTAATATTATAATATTAATGCAAGAGTATCATAGGAAAAGTTAAGTAAAAATATCCACTTTAAATAAACTATGTAATATTTATTAATATGTGTATAAAAATAAATAAACTTATCAATTTGAGATGAAAATAGGATAATCATCTAAGTCAAATTTGAGGTGTGAATTTATAAATTTGTAGTTGGTGGTCTTTGTTTCTTATAGCAGTACTTTCACACCAAATTTCTGATCGATCATTCACTTATTTTCTTTGTACTAAAATCTCCTAAATCACCAAAAAACAAAAACATTGAAAATATATAGTTTAATCAACCAACACTATCTTTCCTCATCATTTCTCTTTCTAAAACTTTTTTCTCAATTTATTTTCTTCAAAATGAGTTTTTTTGTTTTTTACGCTTGTCAATATCCTTTCGTGGATGTCAGTTCTTTCCTTTCATTTTTTTGTTAAATAATTATTTTTTTTAGATCCATAAATGTTTTTTTTTTTTTTTACTGTCAAGGTTTATATTTTGAATATTATTATGTTTTTTATTCAATAATCATTCAATTCTAAAAGAGGTGCATTCAATTAATACTTTTTTTTAAGTGAATGATTCTTATAGAGTTTATAAAATTTTTAATGATTTTTATGGAATTTATAATATTTATGAATAATTTTTAGTAGTGTACATTAGATTAAGAGAATTAAATATTTTAATGGATTTTAAAAATCAAAGAATATTCAATATTGACTTTTAAAAACTCTTTAAAAGTCAAAATGTATTTAATAAAATTTTTAAAAACTTTAAAAAAGTCTATAAAATTAGGGGTATTCAATTCAATAAAGATTTTTAAAGACTTTTAAAAAGTCTATAAGATGTACTCAATTACAATTTTTATAAAATCCATAAAAGTTTACAGGTATTCAAAAATTTTATAAGCTTCATAAAAATTATTAAAAATTCTATAAACTCTATAAAAGTCGTTCATTTAAAAAAAGTATTAATTGAATACACTCCTCTTAAAGATTTTATTTTCAAAGTCTGCAAAAATCTTGATAAATCTTATAAAAATGTGAAAAATAATATTTTACATGTTTTATCTTAAAAAGTCATAAAGAAATCTATAAAAGTCCATTCAATTTAAAAGTCAATGACTTTCTTAATGCTTATAAACTTTTATGTACTTTATAAAAGTTATAATTAAATACACTCGGATTTTTATACACATTCTCTACTAAATATCCTCTAACTTTTATATACTTTTTTAAATTTTAAAAATTTTTATTAAATATTTCTTGACTTTTTAAAGTCAATATTAAATATCTTTTAATTTTTAAAATTCATTAAAATATTTAATTCTCTTAATTCAATACACCCTATTGAAAGTCTAAAACTATTAGATAAAACTCTAATAAAAATATATTCTTGCACGCGAATGTCTGTTAAACTTGAAGTGTCAACAAGCATAAATTCATCACAACTATGTTCATTATGACGAAGAACCGTTAAATCCGAAAGTCTAAAACTATTAAGTGAGATACTTTTGCATGTAAATATTCATTAGGCTTGATTTGTAAAATATTTTTTTTATTAAAATAACCATTCAACCACAAAGTCTAAACAATAATTTTATATATCTAAAGTCTAAGCTATTGGGTGAGGTTTCAAAAATAATTTTATATGTCTGGGTTCTAAGACTGCATCAAAGAACTATTCAAAACTTAAACTATGGATGAGATTTCAAGAATAGTTTCATATTTTTAACATTGTTAATATTGTCTCAATCTTTCAGTTAATAAAAGTTATTTACTGAAAATCAGAGGATCTACAAGATCATTGCCTCAATGCAGTAGAAAATATGGAAATTTTCATATAACTAACTATGTCAATGTGAGTTCTAGTTGTGCCACCAGATTGCAGATGGTGGAAATTTTGCGACGTAATCTGATCAGAGGTCCAATTGCTCCTCTCCCATCTACAGCATTTCAACATGAATCGATAGATGAAAAAACTTTATTATTCTCTCAACTTGATATTAGGGATTTTTTTTTTCTTTTTATGTATAAATATAGTAGTCAGCTTTTATATTATTTTTTTTTAGATAATATGAATCTATTTTTATTAGTTTTCATAAGAAGTTTTGTTTTCTCCATGTGAGAGTATGGGTTGAATTCTTCATAAGATCCTTTAATTCTTTATGCATATTTAGATGTGATTGGTGATAGTTTGCCATTATTTTTCTTTTACTCTATTCATTTCATAGTATTTATCACTTTTTTTTAAAAAAAATATATACTCTAATTAGATTTTCAATAAAACATTAATTATTTTTTTTCTATTTTATTTTTATCAATATTTTTAGAGTAATTAATAAATTAGTCATTTTGAGTTTTTCAACAAGCGATAATTTAGTCATATTCACTTAATTTTTCCTATATTTATAAGTATTAAATAGTTTATTAAATTGTGTAAAACTGTAAAAATGACAGCTATTATGAAATAGAGAAAGTAATTAATAATAATTTATTATTATTTTCTTTTTAATTAGACTCGTTCAAAAGACTAGAGAGTCCATATATGATCAAAGGTATCATCAAATAAAACATGCTTACTGATGAATTGTAAGTTGTAATGAGCAAGTAAAACTTGTTTATTGTTGAGTTTTAAGTTATAAATTCTATAAATATAATTAAAATTTTTAAAAAAAGTTACAGGAAATATTTTTGTACTTCTTGAATGAAGAATATATGTTTATATTTATACCAAATTTATTATATAAAAAAGACATTTATATTAAAAATCATTATGAGTCAATGAAGATAATTACTCGTAGCACATCATCATGAAAAATCTCAAGTAATATGGATTCAATTAACATAAAGAAGTTAATTACAAAATTCTATACCAAAAGAAAAGTACAAAGAACCCAACAAGAATAGTTAGGATTTGTTTAAACTAATTAAATTCACTATAGAATTAATGTCCTAATTAATAATTGTATAATGAGGTGGTGAACAAATCAAACTATAACCTAAGCTCTAGTTGTTTTGACGATTGGCCTTCTTCTAGGTCAAGCCAATTCCTTTCCTCATCAGGTACCCTGAGCTCTGGTTGTTTTGATGATTGGCCTTCTTCTAGGTCAAGCCAATTCCTTCCCTCCTCAGGTTTTGGAGATGATGGGTTGTTTACTTGATATGGTGCTTTTGATGCCACCCTTAAAGAGATGAGGAAAGAGAATTGATTCAATAATTTGATCCCTCATATCAACCCCAAAAAAAAAAATCCTACGAAAATCCAACTACATTTACCTGTCTTTCCTCTTTGCAAAGAACCGATGAAGTGAAGCTCTTCTAGCAATTGGCAAATCTGCAGGAACACAAGTAACCCAATGGTTAATTAACTATTAATTAAAACTTCTGATGTCATTTATTAACAAGTTAGATTAAAGTAATTGTATTAAGAGGATCACATAGCAGTATCCACCTGAGCCATTATCTTCTTGAGGTCGCAATTGAAGTCCTCGAGCATTATTTGAAGGAGGAACAATACAATTGGTGGAATTAATTTTATCCATGGCAGAAGTAGGAGTAGAGCCATTTGCGGTAGTAGAGCTTCCCTTGCTGGCTAAAGCAAATATCTCTTTGGCCTTGTCAGATGGAAAATTATCATATACCATCACTTTTCCGGCGTAAAATAATGTCAATTGGGCAGTTTCAGGATCTGCTCCAGAGGATTTCCTGATATCATCAAAGAGAAACAAAGAAAAAGTTGGGCTTCATATATACCTCATATAAAGTGTTAAAAAAGCTTTAGCATATAGTGAATATTCACATTTATGCTATTTTGAACCAAAATGGTAATAGCTTGCTTAAATTTCTTTGATTAATTTGACTCTGATTGAAATTTGAATTAGACATCTCACAAGCGGAAATGAGTCCAATACGCTCACTCAAATTTCAATGAATCAAAAATAATTTTCACATCCTGTGAGATAAATGCTCCATATAATCTAGTCTCCAATTCATTGTTTTTTTGTTTCTAAGATAAAAGTAGATCATGAACACAATTTCTATCAAATACCCATGATGATATCTAACCCATAACATAGACATGTTATAAATGTGCATACATTTGCTCCATTCATACCTTTATTAGAACTAGAATAAAACATATTCATCTAAAAGTTGCAATAATAAGAAAGAAAACACTCATTTTAATTTTATTTAATAATACTAAAATAGTTTTTAGATTGCGGATTCTAATCAAGAGTCTAAGTCTAGTTGATCCCAAAATTAAGTAGTTATATATTAAAAGAAATATATTCAGGACTATTAACTATTTTCTTAATCTCATCGTAGACAAAATGATTAAAGAATTCAACAGAATATATATATATATATAAGCTACACCACACACCTCAAATCTAGAGTCTTAGTGCAGTCTTCAACAGGAATTGGAGAACCGAAATCCACAAATTGTGGGAAAAAATCCACAGGCTTTATGTTTGCAGATGGTGGCACAGAGTTCTGTCTTGATGAAGTCTCAGCTGAATTTTCAATGTTGGGCGGTAGATTCAGATTCAGTGTGTTTGCAGGTGCCCTGCTGGATGTTTCAGGACCTAAAACACGATCACCAAACACACAATAAGAACAGAAAAATAACATGTATAGCTGCAAGAAAGAAGAAGAGGAAAAAGGGTATATATAGTTTTCAAGAAACAAGAAGTAAAAAGAAGGGAAAAGAAAAAAGAAAGTAAAGGTATTAGTACCTTTAGATTCAAGATTTCCACTAAGTCCAAGGCCAACATCTCTGAAGTTGGCTCTTTCCTTCAAAAACTGGCTCAAAAGACTGCACGTCTGAGCAAAGTTTGATGATTTCTCCGGTGTCGGCCGACCGGACTTGTGGCCCAAGTTTGCCATGCTGAAAATTTTCTTGGGCAGAAATCAGTAGATTTATGTCCTTTCTTGAAATGGTAAAAGTGAAATTATTGTACCTTCTTGGTGTGTATTTAATGGTTCATGGTAGAGGGAAATGAGAACAGGAAGGAGGAATATATATATGAGAAGGTGGGTTGTTTCCTTTTCTATAGGGATGGATGTTCTCTTGAACCAGAATGGTAGGCCATGATCTGTACAACTTGCTTTTATCTTTGAATTTTTCTTTATTTTACAATTGTTTGTTTGAAGCACGTTTTATTTGCATTTCCAAAAAGTAGAGGCTGAGGTGGGAAATTTAGTGTAAGGTTCCTTGCTTGCTCCACCAACAGGTTATGTTCGAAGGCTAGTCAGAACTTTCTTTGAAATTGCTAATGTTTTTTACTTGGAATAACAATATTGGCCTTACCCCTCCAGGGATTCTTGGGCTCTTTTTCTTTTCATACCCCTATTTTGGATACATGCAATATTAATCACGTTACTTGTCATTACAAGTCAAACCGTGTGGGCAACAACAATCACATACGTCTTTTTCAAAAAAAAATTAATACTCCCTCAAGCGTCGGTTTGTAAAAAAATATTTTATTTATCTATTATTTTTATGTGTTTAAAAAAATATTAACTTTTTTTTCTATTTTATCCTTAAAAAACTTTATCGACATTTATTACATTTATCAAAATTTTCTAAATTTTCAAAATACTATTCCTTCGGCCTCAAAATAAATATCGTTTTAGACATAAGTTTTTATTTGATAATACTTGACGTTTTATAATTATCAATGAATATTAATTAATTTTTTCCAACTCTATTATTTATTTTTTTCATAATAATTTTTTTTAGAGTGCAAAATAATTTATAAAAATAATTAATTAAGGGTAATATAGTTTTTATACGTAATAACACTTATTAAATACAATTCTTAACATCAATGCAAAAATCTTAAACGACATCTATTTAGGAACAAATAAAGTAATTTGTATACCAAGTCTTTCATATTTTTTTTTATTTTCTAATATCTATTAAGGACAATATATAGTTAAATATAAATGAATTAATGTAGTATTCTTGGAGTAATACAAAATTATGAAAGAAATATAAAAGAATGTGTCAAATTATTTTATAGTAATTAACTAATTAATTTTGAGTTTATCAATATAGGGATAATATAGTACTATTTGTGTATACAACCTATATTTATGTATGTAAAACACTTCTTTAATTCACATAAAACTCTAAAAAATGATACTTACTTTGGAACGGAGGAGATAGTATTTATGAGAGAAGGATACTTGATTTACTTGCTTCATAATTTGTACAGCTTTTTTGAATTTTATATTTGGTGATGCAAAAAGGAAACTCATTAAAACATGTTTGAAATATTTCAAGCTTATTTCTGTAATTTTAAAAAATTAAGAAATGAGTTTTCACTCTGAAAAGACATTTACTTTGTCTTTTAACTCTAATATACAAAATATCTATTATATTTGTTGTGGATTTAAAATCTAAATTTGATAAGGTTTGGCGATGTTTTATAAAATAAGAAGTAATTTTGATATGAATTAGTAATCATTTGCTTCAATATTTATTATATAAGTATGCATATAAGAAAAAATATTAATAAATATGTTTCTGAATTTTTATATATTTACACATTTTTTTAATATTTTATTTATTATATTTTTTTAAATATCGTTTCTCCATGTTTATTTTCGCATTTTCCGTTTCCGTGCTACTTAGATTTTGTCTTTAAATTTTAATTATATTTTTTATATTATGTATTTAAAATGAAAAAAATATACTAAATACATACAAAATTCAATTTCTTTTGATAAAATAAAACTAATATAATGACATAATTTTAAATCATCAAATGAAATTCGCATTTATATTGAATTTTAGAAAATATAGCCTTCACATAAAACTCTTGTTAATTAATGAAATATTTTCTATAACATTACTAAAATAGACAATCGATTTAGTTTTCAATTTAGACAAGATTTGAAGTTAACTCATTTACTTATAAATTATAATTATTAGTTATTTGTGGTTAGGATATTTTCGAGTCATTTATATGTTAATTTAATTTTTTAGCAATTTTAATAATATATTTTTACATAGATTAGATATATTTAAAATATATTTAGTGTTTGTTATTAACAAAAAAGCTATATTTACCTTATTAATTTAATTGAATGGTTATTTATGATATTTTAAACATTAGTTTTTCAAACTGATTAAAATTTATCTTAAAAAATCTACAATCAGTTATCACAAAATTATTATTGATCATAAATAAATTATTGTTTTAATCCTGTTCCACAAATCAAAACTAGATGATCTAGAGTCATTAGTTTTTAGTGTTTTACCAATTATATTGGCTCCATTTATTTCATGAAAAATAATTTATCTGAAAAAAATATTGTCACAAAATTATTATTGATCATAAATATTTTATGAGTAATATATTTTCTAGTGTTTATAACACATTACAAAAAATATTAATTTTCTTTTAATTTATAAGATTATTGACAAAATTTAAAATATAAATATTTTATATTTATATTATTTATTATTTAATATAAGAAAAAATATATTAAAAATAAAATTTTCTTATAAATCTCATTTATCTCCAACAATCATTGCCAGTCAACGATGATTGACGACGGCATCTGTAGTCAATGATGACCAATAATAATAAAAACATATACTTATATGATTTATTTTTTATTTCGATAAATTTATTAAAGTCCAGAAAATGACTTTCTGCTTTCAAGATGAGAAGTCATTTTTCTGAAACATAATTTATTTTTCTCTTTGATTAGAAAAATATTTTTGTTGATCAATTTTTCTAGACGTACCAAATAAAAGAAATTATAGAAAATATTTTCTTAAAAAATATTTTTTGCAAGCAAATGAAGCCTTAACAAAAATCTCTTATAGGGTTCATTTGTAATTGAAAGTTTCAAAATGATAAAAAATAATTTAATTTTCTCTTTGATTAAAAAAATATTTTTTATTGATCAATTTTTCTAAATGCATCAAATATAGAAAATTTTTTTACAAAACAAACAAATCTAAAGAAAAAATCTCCTATAGGGGTTCATTTGTAATTCAAAGGAAACATTATTCTTTTAAGTCATTTCGGAGAGCACAGTTAAACGTCGGTCGACACAGTTAGTGCGGGGGAGGGGAAGGGGTAGGGGTAGGCGTAGCGTATTAAGCGTCGAAGAGGATCGACAGGCCAGTGGGACCCAGTAATCCTAACTCGAGGCGGAACTGCTCAACCCACGTTTCTCGCTAATATTTGAACTTTTGACTCGTTAGTCGTTTATTATTTTTTTAGTAAACGTAATAGAGCACGTGATAAACAATTCTCTGTGGCGGGTTAAATTAGGTCATCGCTCAGTAATCAGTTAAAATGTGGCAAGATGCTGTTCATTTTGAGCTCTGTGGTGCACACAGCAAGGACCTGACCCATGCTAATGTGCGCCGGGAAATACAATTGATGTGAATCCGCTAGTCTATTTTTTCCCCCAATATAAATTTTTGCTTTTGATTTATTAGACTCGTTAATAATTTATTTATAAATCAAAATTATTTTTTTTAATTCTTGTGTTGTATAAATTATAATATAAAAATTTGTAATTAAGAATTTTTTTATTTTATTTTTATTATTTATATGTAATATACAAAAATATTAAAAATAGGTTTTTTAAATTAATATAATTTAAATTATCTTTAAAAATTTGTATTCATTAGTTTAGGTAAACGATTAATTTTTTAATTCTTTTTAGGTAAATTTTTATATATTTTAATTTATAATTTCAATTAAATATATAATGTGACTACAATTTATAGCTTATGATTACTTATTTATAAATAATAATTAAATAATTATTCAAATATATATATATATATATTTGGTAGAGTTTTCAATGGTTACATTTTTCATGTATGATTACTGTTTTTTAATTAAATAATAAATATTTATAGTTTTCAGTTTAAACATTAATTACAAGTTAGAATGATTAAATCGTCAAATTTTTAATCTAAAAATTAAAAATATAAAAATTATAGTAATCATTGAAATATATATA
>CATIWR010042694.1:0-39314 GCA_949677035.1 Omphalea diandra
TGGGACACTTGAACATATATGTAATATTTGTATAGTTGCATGAAAAATTATCTTACGTTGTGTGCATGTTATAGCATCATAAATAATGGTGTTATAGAGCTTATTTTAAAGTATAAGGAGTATCTAGGAATTAAATTATGGATGAAGGTGCTTAAGGAGTGACGAAGAGGGACTAAAAGAGGAAAGTGAACTTCCAACCAATAGAAATGCAACACCATGATTTTGTCTTATTACAATAGGCTTACAAGTGGAATTTGTTACCCTTTAAGATCAGAATTTAAGGGCTTAGATGTGAGTTATAACAGAAGAGAGAGAGAGCTAAGGAAGAAAGAAAGAAAAGAAGAAAAAGAAGAAGAAGAAGAAGAAGAAAAAGAAGAAGGAGAAGGAGAGGAAGAAGTGTGGGCTGCTTAGGAAAGAGTCCTAAGGTTTTCTAATTCTGGGACAATAGGTAAGTTAATTTATCTTCTTCTCAACTGAAATTAACCTCTCATGATAGGTTAATCATGCATGGTTAGTGAAAATTATGGAGTAATTGAGGTAGAGCTCTTTGATAGAAGTTGAAATTCAAGAGAACAAGAGCTATTTGTGTTGGATTTTGCTGTTAGAACAGGATTTTGTACCTATGATTTCATAACACTAGAAGAGGAATTAGGGAAAGTGAAAAATATGAAAGTTGTAGCTTTATATCCCATCTAAATGCATATGAAACAGTTTTTCCTGATTAGGTGTGTGTGAGGAGTTATGGCTCCTTCATTAGGGTTGGTTCACAACCAATAGAGATAAGTTCACAACCAATAGAGATAACCTCAGTCTTTCTGTTTCTTATATTTTGATGGCCTTATATTCTTATTTTTGCAAAGTCTAAAACATGAAATTTGTAGGTTTATATCCCTTCCAAAAATTTGTAAATTAGTTTTGATTGATTTGTTGTGTGGAAAGAGATATGGCTCATTGATTGGGACTGACCCTGTATCCAGATGAAACCCCACCTTTCTTTTAATTATGTTTTCCAAGAATTTGAAGGTCATAGATTCAGAATTTGATGATGGTACAAACTTAAAAGTTGTATATTTATGTCTGATATACATACCTGTGAAATATTTTTGCCAAATCCAGCATGGTTTTTGAGATATTATGCCTTCATCATGACTGCTTGTCAACTTGTTACAAACTTGCTCACCCTGAGATTGGTCCTTTGTTTTGGTGACCTTATAGACTGAATTAGAAAATGAGTGAAACATGAAAAATGTTCCTTTATATGCTTTGTAACTGATGGTAGATCATTATTACAATTCAATTTATACAATTTGAGATACACCCAAGAATGTAAGACCTACTCAGACTAAGATGATATTGCAAAAGGAAAAATTTTAAAAACTCACCACATTTTTTGTGTGATATTGGCCTAAAATTTAAATATGTTGTCTCATTATTTGTCTAGTTTGTTTGGAAAAAAGAATCAAGTAATTTGGATAAGTATATCTAGAGTTATTGCTATGAGAGTGTAGCAAGCTCAGGTTGCCATATAAGGAAAATATGCATAAATACTAGGTCCACTTGCATGAATCATGTCATAGTTGCATGCCAAACATTCATAATCATTTTGACATACTTATAACCATGTATGTATCAAATTTTAGGATCTCAAAACTTTAAGGAAGCCCTAGAGAAAGAACCAAACCTACCATAAAGGTTGGTCACATCAAAAGGTGAGTAAAAACCATTATTAGATTCAATGTGTGCGTGTGTGTGATAATTTTATGATATGATTAAGTTCTATTACATATATATATGATTGAATTGTTACATTTTACATGTGAATGCAAGTCAAGTGAGAATCATATGTTTTTAATGATTACTTGGTATACCATTTGTGAATGAGCACTTGCACATGAAACTAAAAGGGTGTTGTGATCGGCTTGTCAAACACTTGCAAATCACATGGAAGATGGACCAAGAGGTCCCATTGACACATGTTATTAATCAAATGAATCACTTGTTATATGTTGGCCAGCAAAATCAAATGTCACTTGAATCACATGAATTCGTGGGAGCAGTGTTTGCCTTGCATGGTCACAATAAAAATTAATCTATTGCACTTGCATTTGCATAGTCAAATGTTATACTTATAATATATCATGATGATATTTGATTGTTGGTTGTGACATAAGAATTTGATTATTATTTTTATTCATTGAGTCACGACTCACCAAATTGCAAATTTTTTTTTTCAAATATTGAAGCATAAGATTTGACATTTTGGTGCTTAGAGTTTTGCATCAAGACACATGAACCACAGGTCGTCGGCTGAATTTTAACTCTCTCTCTCCTTGTGTCATGTACATACATTTAGATAGGAACTAGTAATAGTCACTAGTCTTGACATTAGTTAATATATATGTACATTAAATACATGTTTAATTGTGTATGTATGATGAATAAAACCTTTATGCATAATGTATTTTAGACATGAATGCTATGAGTATTGTAATGAAAATGGTCATTACATGCCAAGTTTTACTAAATCATTATAAATATTTGGTTTTGTATTTGATTCTAATTCTTTTTATTTGCCTTTTGCCCTATTTACTCCCTTAGGGCATGTTGAAACAACATAGTCATTAGATGCTCTTATAGGAAGATATGCCTAAAGCATAGAGAGACTGTTAATCCCTTTAAATGGTTTTAAAGATGGAGGCAAGGCACATCTCAAGAAAAGAGCACTTGAGCATGCAAATAAACAAGCCAATGATCAAAGTAATAAATGATTTGAATGTAAATAATAATAATAATAATAATGAAAAAAGAAGAAAAAGTGGACAAACAACTTCAACAATCATGGGAAGTGTACCAATTACTATAAAAGAAAATGAAGACCATGGAGCATAGCTAATAACCCATTGAAAAAGTCCTCAAGAAGTACCTTAATTTGTCTACATGATTTCGAAGCTAGCTTAACGGCCGTTGAAGAAAATAATGACCATGAGGCATGGCCAACATTCTTTTGAAAAAGTTTTTAGAAAGTACTCTAACTTGTTTACCTAATTTGGAAGTAGTTCAATGATCATGAAAATATATTCGACGACTATGGTGAGATAATAATCAGGGATGAATTTTAAACCCCATTGAAAAAACCTTTAGGAAGCACCTTATTTGTTCTATCTAAATTTGATCCAAATTGAAAAGATTCAATACTAGTTGAAAAAGCATTCAATGATTGTGGCAAAAATTCCATGATTGTTGATATAAAAGCACAACGATTGTTAGTAACAACCAACACCCATTAAAAAGAGATATTACAACTTCAATGACCATGGAGCATAATCAATGACTATTAACAAGGAAAAATGATTATATTATAAAACCTTATAAGATTAACTCCATGTGCCTACGAGCTAATTTTAGGGCTTTTTCTATATGAATACCATTAATAAGACTCTCAATAGAGTTAGTGAATTTGTGAAAGTCTTAGTCTTTTGTGTGATTTTTGTAAATAGTGTTTCTTGCATTTTCGATAAAGTGAGCTTTATGTTAACTTATAACAAACCTTTTAGTTTGCAAAAGTAGGCTTTCTTGAGCACTAATTGTATATTAATATTTATTATAGAGGTTTAGATACTTGCTTAGAATCATTCCTTTGTCAAATGAAAAGGTTAATGTTAAAAAAAAACAAGCTAGATTTTGATTTCTTAAGCATTGGAAAGAGAGTATTAAAGTTCCCATTAAGATTGATAAAAAGAGAGATGGTATTTGTCATGAAAAAGATAGTGAAATATTTAAGTGTGACTTAAGAAGTAGTTGTAGGTAATGTTGACTAAACGACTAAAAATTTCTTATATTGATTTTTCCTTCTTTTCACTTATATTAATTTTTAGAATAATAAGTTGAACTCTGCATGATATATAGGTAAAAATTTGAATAATCCTAACAAGTGCACTAGTTATCAAGTAGTAAAAGATATTGTCCCATAATGATTTAACAAAATAAGTGTTGAAACTATAATTAACTTTTGATTATTTGGACAATCAAATTTAAAAAGAATAATTAATTAAACTACAAAATTCAAAATAAATAAAATATGAAAATTCAAAAACTAAAAGCAAATAAAAGGAAATTAATAAATACTAAACTAGCAATAATCAAATTTAAAGAGCTAAGATTATTGTTCCACTAACCACTTCAATGAAAATCAGTTCATTAAATTCAACCAAGGCAATTTATTATTATCATACATTGATATTTTTCCTAAAATTTCTCAATATTCCTTCCTGAGGTATATTAATCCTACTTTTATCAAATAACTCTTAGATTCCTTTATAGAGTCTCGAGATAGAAAGCACTTCTTAAAAAACCTATAAATTTAGATGAATTATGTATATATATTCTTATATACCATTCAATTCACACTATGAATCATTTAGTCAATTATGAAAAATCCTTTCTTAGTTCATTCATAGAAATTAAATCAACCAAAAGGTGATCAAACTCTTAATAACATTAAACATAATAATTCATAGACAATACAAAAATAAAAATATCTTGATTAAATAGAATAAAATCAATCCATTATTGTGATAAAGGCTTTTCTAGCCTTAGTTATAAGAAAATTATCTCATGAAGAAAGAAAGAAAACTAAAAAGTAGAAAGGAAGAACTCATGGGGTAGCAATGGAGGAAGAGATAGTCCTCCCCCCTCCCCTTTCTTTTATACAAGAGAAAATCCTCCCTATATAAGAAAAGATCTTACTCAAATTTATTAAAAGTCTCTCTTAAGGTTTAAATATATTGTTTTCCCAAATAGTTCTCTTAAAAATACTAAAAGAAGATCTAAATCTAAGATAAATCTCTTAAGTCAATTCTCCAAAATAAGTTATGATTTTTTTAAAAAAAAATTAGGATGAAATTTAGCTTTTTGCTCAATTAATTCAATCCTAAATTAACAAGATGTCTGCACTTTATCACTACAAGTCTTCTACCAAAACTGCATTTTACTTCTTTTGGCCCCAAAATTAAAGAATTTTACAAATTAATGTCTAATCTCCTCATTTCAATTGTAATGCACTTGAAACATCAAATTTAAATTTATTAAATATAAATTCAATTAAAATTAGAAACTGTGCATAAAATAGGGAAAAATTCACCACAATTAAAATATGCACTTTATGCCTTATAAAATTCTCCCACACTTAAAATAATGCTTATCCTCAAGCATACCCTAACTCAAACTCAACAACCCTTCCATTTCTTCACCATTTACTCTTTTAGTTTGCTATTAAACAATTTGAATTATCAATCCGTGATGAACTCAAGTCAAATTGCAATAAAAAGAAACAAATATTTTGTAGATGAACTATTAAAACAAACATAAGCACTCCTTTGCCTTAATAATTTCTTCAAAATCAAATGCAACAAGATATAAATACCCTCTCAATGATTGCACTCTATGCGCTCAAAGTGTTTAGGGTATCAAATAAACTGTCAAGCCAAAACAAGGAAGGATATTACCATAAGTTTGCTCATATATCATATCTCTACCATTTAATATGAGTTCTATGCATAAAAAATCAAAAGGGTTTTCAATAGGTTGTAATGAAGTTTGGGTTTAGGATTCATAAAAAGGGAATTTTGGGGGAAAAATTATCAAAGAAATTAATTTAATTGGCATAAATTATATCCTTTTTATTCTGAAATAATTTTCTCAATCAAATTTCTTTGTAGCATAACTAGAACAATCAAAACACTTATTCTTTTTTTTTTAAAAAAAAAATTATTTCCTAAATCATTTTGTCTTTTTACATAAAAGCAAACATTAGTGATGAATACCTGCTTACTCATAATAAAACATATTTAGGATACTTAACATACTTATAAATTGACAACTATTTAACGTGAAGAGAAACATTGGTAATGAATATCGCTAGTTACTATGCACCAATATAGATGAGTAGAACTTGTATTTTTTTTTATTTCAAACAATTTGTTCAAAAGTGGTTCTCACTCTTATGCCAACTCAATTAAAATCCTTTGAAAAAAAGGGTAAAGGGAAATAAAAAAAAGTTCAAGGTAAAATTAATGTGGTGTAAATAAAGAAAAAAGTTATATCTTAGCTTGGGCTTCCCTAAGGGAATGACATGAGGGTAGGCTTTTAAAGGTCTTAAAAGGGCCAACCTAGATAGCTTTTTTGCTTTTTAACAGATGAACTTATTGATGTGGTCTCAAAATGAATAATAGGGCAAGTTTTAAAATATGAAATCCAAGTTTAACAAACACTCAACAAAAACAAAATAGAGTAACAAAGAATAAAATGCTCATAGGCTCAAAAGCTTTCAATGAAGGTTTATTTATATTGAATCTTACACATTTTTTATTCAAATTAATTATCAAAGCAAAGAACCACTCATCCTAGTAAAACAAAAACTTCACTTAATCATGCTTGCATCCTATCTTGCAATTTTTTCCAAGCGCAAATTATGATAACTACAAATCATTTAAAAACAATCATAAAAGAACAAGAATTCAAAAAAAAAAAAAAAGAGTTATCAAGCAAGGATAAATATATGCCTAAGTCAAAGCATTATCCAAACATGTAAAACTTCTCCCCACACTTAAAACATACATTGTCCACAATGTAGCAAAAAGAAGTTCACCCAAAAAGAAAATAAATTAAAAAAATGAAAATTAAGGGTAAAGGAAACTTCCCTGAATGGAGGTGTTGACGTGGGTGATGGTCAAAGGGAGAAGGAGATCCAAGTGGTAGGGGGTGGTGACTATGTCTTCTACTATAGATAAAAAAAATATATATAAAAACAAGGGTTAAAACATAACAAGGTATAATTTATATAAAAAAAAAAAAGGTAAAAGACTTATGTTTAAAAGCTGTGGGCATAACTTAAACTAGTGAGGGGATAAAACAAAATAGAAGACCTAATAAGTCGTGAGCTTGCCTTATTAAAAACAATTCCAAAAATTTATTATTTGTTTATTTTGTATAAAAACATGTCCATGTGATATTAAAATGCATTATAACAAAAATTAAACTAAATAAAATGGAAAAAAAAAAGTGTTGGATTATCTACTAACAAGCACTCTTTTAAAGTCACTAGCTTGACATAACTTTTCTTTTTAAAAGGATAATAAAGAATAATACAAGGAATGAGTGAATTCATAGAAAATAAGTTGCTCCTTAAACACCCTTTTTAACTTTTCTTCTTAAAGACTTGTTAATTCATATTGAACAATCAAAGGTAAGATTGAATTTTCTCTTGAAAATATATATTTCAAATAAGAAGGCAAAGGTTTAGTTAAAAAATCGGAGGTGTTTCAATGGAAGGTCGCAATTGTTTGGTAGAAGTTGGTTCTTTCAAAGGTTCCTTTCTCTTGGCTTGAATCCTTCTTGACTCATCTCTAAGTAATTGAATGCCTTCTTATGTTTTTCATCCAAGACCTATGCATCATCAAAGGAATTAAGAATGATACTCTTTAAAGGATTTTCTAATTTAAATGCATTTGTTTCATATACACACACGTCAATGCAATCAATCACATTTATTTCATGTTTAATTATGTTAGGATGTTTCATGGATTTAAACATGTTAAACACTACTTCTTCACCATTGATTCTGAAAGTAAGTAAACATTTCTGAACATCAATTAAAACATTACTAGCAACAAGAAAAGGTCTACTTAGAATCAAATGCATTGCTCGATCTTCCTCCATATCTGACACAATAAAATCAAAGGCATGATAAACTTGTCCACCTTAACTAAAACATTCTCTACTATTCTCCTAGGATATTTAATATTTCTATAGGCTAGTTGCAAGATAATAGTAGTGGGTGTCAATTCATGTAATCCAAACTTTGCAAAAATAGAATATGACATCAAGTTCACATTAGCACCTAGATCACATAAATATTTTTCAAATTTAGTATCTTCTTTAGTGTAAGGGATAGGAAAACTCCTTGGATCCTTTTATTTTGGGGAGCAGTTTATTTAGGAGAATTGTTGAGCACTTTTCATTAAGTTTTACCATCTCATGCTCTTCTCATTTTCTTTTGTTGGAAATCACATCCTTCAAAAATTTAGCATAAATTAGAATCTGCAAAACTACATCAAGAAGAGGAATTTTAACATATACCTTTTTAAACACCTCTAAATTTTTTTTAAATTGTTTATTTAAGTTAGCTTTCAAAACTCTTTTAGGATAAGGAAGAGGAAGTTGAAGAACATCTAAATTAAATTTAGGTGTACTCCCTATGGTTTGCATGGATGAATCATCAACATTGTTTGGCTCCGCCTTATTTTCTCTCACATCTCCTCCAATTTCATCAATTGTTCATTCACCTCTTCTAATGATAACACTTACTTGTTCTTTTGGATTCTTCTCGATATTGCTAGAGAACTATCCTTCTCTTCTCTTGGGCATCATGTTAACAAACTATCCCACATAAACTTTCAAGGTCCTTATAGATGTCTCATGTGTTTTGAAACCTTACTTCAGCGCTGTTGATGAACTTAGTAATTAAACCTTTTAAATTTTTATTATTTTCTTGTGGTGGTTATTGTTGTTGAAATTCAAGGGGTGCTTTTTAATGATTGTTACTTTAAGAAAAATTTGGATGGCTCCTCCACTTTCGATTGTATGTATTTGAATAAGGATTGAAATTCAACCTATCATTATGAGAAACAAAATTAGCACTTTCATGAGAAACAAAAGGATTTCTTACTTCACAATGATAGCTTAAATGTCCCATTTGGCTATATAAGTTACATGGATCAAAATTTGAAACATTCATTGTTGTAACACTAAGATTATTTATTTTTTTATTTAAAGAAGCAAGGTGAGCGGATAAAATAGTAAAAGAATTAACATTATGCACTCTCTGTCCCATGCGACCAACTCTATCATTATTCCATTTATAGCTATTAGAAGCCATCTCCTCCATTAGCTCAAAAGCTTCATTGGAAGCTTTCTTCATAATTGTGCCACTTGCAACTACATCAATAATCGAATAGTTAGATGGAATAACACCATTATAAAAAGCTTGAATTTAGAGCCAAACTGGTATTCCATGATGAGAACAATTCCTAAGCATTTCTTTAAATTGCTCTTAAGCCTCATATAATGACTCCCTTTCTAATTGAACACAATGGTAATATCATTTATCAATTTAGTTATTTTAAAGGGAGCAAAATGGTTAGCCAAGAATTTCGTAGTCAAATTAGCCCATGTACTAATACTATTTGAAGGAAGTGAATTAAGCTAATCCTTAGCTTTATTTTGTAATGAAAAAGGAAAAAGCCTAAGTCTAATAACATCATCACTAACTCCATTATGTTTGATGGTGTCATAGTTCTCTGAAAAATTGATAATGTGTGGATTAGGATCATCATTCCGTAGCCCACTAAATTCGATACTAGTTTGAATCATCTAGATGATTGTTCATTTGATTTTGAAGTTATTGGTTTGGATTGCTAGCTTGTTAATCCTAGAAGTAGCCCCATTAATTATTGGACAAACATACTCCAAAAGAGTTTGATTTGCATTTGCTAGGTCTGCCATTCTATATTTTAACTTGCTCTTGCTCTTTATCTTTGTTAGCCCTTCAGAGTATATAAAAAGTTCTCCATATTTCAAGATCAAATTTCATCGGTTCCTCATCACTAATGCGTGTCACATATTAATCAACTTAAACAATCAAGAATTATAAACTAAAGTAAAAAATAGAAATCCAAATTAACTAAGATTAACAAGTTGTACTACTATTTTAGGATTAAATCTTCAACAACAACGCCAAAAACTTGATAACTAAACTTTGAATAATCCTAGCAAGTGCACTAATTATCGAGTGATAAAAGATATTGTTTCCATAAGGATTTAACAAAATAAGTACTAAAACTATAATTAATCATTAATTATTTGGACAATCAAATTTAAAAGAGTAATTAATTAAACTACAAAAATTTAAAATGAATAAACTCTGAAAATTTAAAGACCAAAAGTAAAAAAAAGGAAATTAATAAATAATTAAACTAGTGACAATTAAATTTAAAAGGCTAAGATTATTGGTCCACCAACCACTCTATTAAACTTCAATTCATTAAATTCAACTAAGATAATTTATTATTTTCATACGCTGAGATTTTTTCTAAAATTGCTCAATATTCCCTCCCAAGATATATTAATTCTATTTCTATCAAGTGACCCTTAGATTCATCTATAGAATACTCGAGATAGAAAGTGCATTATGCTCCATTAAAAATCTATAAATTCAGATATATCATGTATATATATATATTCCTATATATCATTCAATTTATACCATGAATCATTTAGTTAACTATACAAAATTCTTTTTCAATTCATTCACATACACCAAATCAACCAAGAGGTAGCCAAACTCTCAATAGCATTAAGCGCAATAATCTATGGACAATATGAAAATAAAAATATCTTGATTAAATAAAATAAAATCAATTCATTATTGTGATAAGACTTTCCATAGCCTTAATTGTAAGAAAATTAGCTCATGAAAAAAGAAAGAAAACTAGCCCCCCCTTTTTATACAAGAGAAAATCCTCTCTATATAAGAAAAGATCTTACTCAAATCTCTTAAAAATCTCATCTAGGATATATTGTCTTCCCAAATAGTTCTCGTAGAAATACTAAAAGAAGATCTAAATTTAGGGTAAATCTCCTAAATCAATTATTCAAAATAAGATAAGATATTCTATGAAAATCAGACTAAAAATTAGCTTCTTACTCACTTAAACTCATTAGATCTGGATTGACAAGCTACGACCACGCCTCAACATTGCAAATCTTCTGCCAAAATTGCATTCTACGTCCTTTTTTTACCTCAAAATTGAAGAATCTTGCAAATGATTGTCTAATCTCACCATTTCAACCCTAATGCACCTAAAATATCAAATTTAAATTTATTGAATATAAAATTCAATTAAATTTGAAAATTAAATACAAAATAAGGAAAAATTCACCACAGTTTAAATATGCACTTTTTATATCTTATCAACTTGAATTGTCATTCTCAACAAGGTTTAATAATTTATATTAATTAAAAATGCCTTAATTAGGCGACAAATATATTTAGAGATATATAGTTAAAAATAATACAAATGAAATAGTTTGAGATGTTTCTAATATTAAACATGATCTTTTTAACATTTATGGTCAAAATGAATTAATTTTATTGGAACAAATTATTTCAAGCCACTGAACTTTACATATTTTTGTTCTAAATTTCTTTAACTTTGAACATAATTTTTAATCACCTCAACTATTCATTTTTGTTGTCTAAACCCTCTTTTTTAATAAATCTATTAATAGTGTTAATGGAAGGATTGTTTAAGCAATAAAATCATAGGATAATAGATCAATTGAATCTCAAACTTGCACCTACAGTTTAAATAAATCTAAATTAATTTTTAAATAAACCTAAATTAATTTCCTTACACTGATTTGGCCTAATTAGCACAACTCTTATAAATTTTGGTTCAATTAAATCTCAATTATAACAAAACAAGCAAAATTGATTTTATCATTTTATAAATGATAAAATATTGAGAAATAAAAAATACTAACTATCCAAATTATGTCTAAAAAAAGTCTCTTTTATAAATTAAAAATTAAAATTTCTATTAAAAAAATACATTTTAATTATTTTGATTAGCATAGGCCCATATATTTAACAATAAAGAAAAAAAATTAAATTTAAACATAATAAGTTAAATAGATATCCATTAATTATTAAAATCTTTAAACTAAGTCTTGACTGAGTAAATTAGTTGCAACAACAACAACATAATTAATCCATTGAATAATCAGTTTACAAATTGAATCAATAACAATAGTAAAATTACAGTAACAAAATGAAAAAGACAAATAAGCAATTGAAATAAATTATGAAATCGCTTTATTTAAGATCGATATCGCAAGACAATATATAATGAATATAGAATAAATAAGTACAGTAAAAATATATAATTATTTGTTTAAATAAATACAATTATTCTTTTAAAAATAATTTTTTAATTAATAAAACTATACAAAAATGAACTATTTGTTTCAATTTTAATTATCTTATGATTTAGTATTTTATTTTGTTACTTAAAATAATTAAAATACATTTTTAAAGAGAAATTTTTATTTATTAATTTGAAAATTATAATGAATTAAGCTGTTAAAAGAAAAATAGACAATTTTCTTTCAACCATAATTTAATTGGTTAATGTTTTTATTTTGATATTTTGTCATTTATAAAATAAGAAAAATAAACTATAATTATTTTTATTATAATTAGGATTTGATTGAAGTAAAATTTACAAATGCGTGTTACTTGAGTCAAAATATGTTAAAAAAGTTAATTTGAATTGACTTAAATTTTTAATACAAATTTAATAATCTAATTGATCTTTTATCTTATAATTTTATTGCGTAAATATTTCCATTAATATTATCAATAAATCTATTAAGCAAAAGTTCAAACAACAAACACGAATAGTATAAAGAATTGAAAGTTACGCTTTAAAGTTAAAACTTTATAGTAAAAATATATAAAGTTCGATAAACTCGGAATGAGTTATTCCTTCTCGGAATGAGTTATTCCGAATATAATTTCATTAAAATAAATAAAAAATAAAAGAAAAAGCATGTCTTCACAACTCGGTGTAAGATTTCGTCATCACAACACTTTACCAAACATGCTTCAGATTTTAGCACCGAAGAAGATATAACAATCAGTCTTGGTTTAAAAAAAAAAAAACACAAAAAGCAGTCTTTTTTCTTTGGGGGGGCCAAAAAAAAAAGGAAACGGAAAAGAGGCTGCAATTGATAAACATATACTCCATAGCACTAGATCTCCGTCTTTTCTAACAGTTTTTAAATTTAATCTCTGTATCATTTAAACCCGCGCCTGAACCCCGGTCTTAATCTCCCAAGAATATACACATATATGCTCAAACCTTCTATCATTAGTTTTAGTTTCATTGTTACCCAGTATGAGCTAGGCGGCACCGGATCTTTCTCCTTGTCTTCCCATGGCGACGAACTACCTCATAACCGGTAACGGCGAGGCCGAGTCGCCGAGCAAGCCGGCGGCTCTTACGTCGTTGGCTTCGTTTAAGGCACGCAAACCAAAGTCCAACGCCAACGCCGCAGCATCCATCTCCGGTGCTGGTTCAGATATCGATGATATCATCACTCTTTTGCACGGCTCCGATCCCGTCCGCGTCGAGCTTAACCGCCTCGAGAACGAAGTTCGAGGTACTCTTTAACTCGGGAAGACTAACTAAACATGCATACTATATAATCAGAAATGCTTTATTAATAGAACAACATTATTAGCAATTAGAGCTGTAAAATTTGGGGATGATATTAATATCTGAAAGATGATAAGATGTTCATTTTGCACATAATTGCTTTCTTTTTTTTTAATGAATTTTAAGTCGCTTTTTATTGACTTGTTAATGTTGTTGTAATAAGATTTTCCTATATATATATATATATATATATATATATAGGAAATGGTGAAACAGAAAAGGAAAGGATTTAACTAACTTTTACTGGTGGGTCGATGGAATTACTGCATGATTGATAAAAAGTTTCAAAAAGTAATTCTATCTGTCAAATCCCGTTGTTATCAGATTGAAATATCTTTAAGATTTTCCTTTGAGATTAAAGACCGAAAAGGAAAAATGAATATATATTTTGGGTTTGAGAAATTGGTGGGTTCAATAGTAACTGCAAGTTGAAGCAATCGCTGAAGTGATTCAATATATTGTGCCTTACATTTGCAGATAGAGATAGGGAACTGGGAGAAGCACTTGCAGAAATCAAGTCCTTGAAAAATTCAGAACGCTTGAAAGAGAGAGCAGTTGAAGAGGTAAAATGTATTTTTATATATCAAATGCAATATTTATCTATTTTTTATTCCTGAAGTTTAGTTTGCTTATAGTTTAAGAACCTGCAAAAAGATTATGCTCAAAGAGTTTATGACATTCGGATTCTTCATAGTCCACAAGTATCATTTACCTGAATTGGTATAGTTTTTGGATGAAAATTGGAGATGAATGTACTTGAATTTTTGTATTGTTAACTGTCAATTGTTTTTGAATGTAATATATATTCCTTTAGTGGTTGTTTAGTATGGAAATCGGCTATTTGTGCTGGTGCAGATCATTAAATGTCTCTGCACAGAAAGTCTACAGATGGCTTGAGGAATATCTTGAGTACATATTTTACTTTAGGTGGAATATTAGGTATTCAAAAATGTGAATTGTTTGATTTTAGGAAAATATTTAACTTTATTTCTGCCATGAAATCACGCTACTGGGAAAGATTTCTTTCGACAAACATGAGATTCCAACCCAACAATGCTGTTTATATTTTTATTTAATTTTTAGACTTCAGTAATGTCGTATGTACTCAATTTTCTTCTGAGATAAAATATAGGTTATAAACATTGAAAATAATTCATAATGTGGAACACTAAAATGTTCATAATCTGAGCATTTTGTCTATGAGGTTCTTGTACTAGTGGCAGCTGTAAGTATTAGTGTTTCTTAAAGAAAATGATCATTGTGTATGGCATAGTGTTTTTCTCTTGGAAGTTTGTGGCCTTTTCACTTTATTTTTTTAAAATGACCATGTTTTTGTGATCTATGAATATAATTGGTGTTTGATTCGTTGACATAAGATTTGATATTGGAGTGATGCCTGCTTCTCTAAGATGAACATAACAATCTTTTCACCAGCTTTACCCAAAAAACTCAAAGGTGATGTAGTTGCATGCTGTTAACTAGAGTGTTTATCCTTTTCTCTGGACTCAATACTTGTAAAAAGACACAAGGAAATGGAATGTATTCTTGGATAGAAACCTTTTTAGGGAGCAGATTATCTATCTAAAAAACAAGAAAGTGAATCAAGTACAACTTTTGGTTCTGTAATTACTAAGTTCTAAACAAGCTTGGCAACTATATTTCCAATTTTGGCAATATTGTAATTGGTAATGCCATTAATCAATATATTTTTACATCTCAATGTTCTTTTCAACGGTTGAATATCATTGTGAAAAGGTTATGACATCAATCTTTAACAATTTTAATCTCAATGATTTAGATTTTGATATATTGGTTTCATCCACATGACGAGGATGCTCACTTTTCATTGTGTTTATAATCTCAGATTACAGATGAGCTGAAGAAAATGGATGAAAAGCTAAAAGCTGCTGAAGCTCTCCTGGAAAGCAGGGTATGTTTGGAGTTTTGCTTTTTATGAGTAGTGAGTTAGAAGTTTGTCTCCTTAACTTAGCTTTGGAGGCCATTTTCTGCTTAACTTATTGAGTGTTAATGTTTGCAGAACCTTGAGATTAAGAAAATAAATGATGAGAAAAAAGCAGCTTCGGCTGCACAATTTGCTGCAGAAGCCACACTTCGAAGGGTACATGCTGCTCAGAAAGATGATGAAATGCCTCCCATTGAGGCCATCATCACTCCATTGGAGGCAGAATTAAAGTTGGTGAGGCTAGAGGTATAGTTAGAACTTTTCTCCATCAACCTTGCTGCTTCCATTATCCATGGGCATAGTGTTGTACTTACATGGAATGCATGCTAATCCTTTGGCATTTTGTTTCCTGTGAAAAGAGTAATGAGGGTAAAACTTGTTCTACTCATGCTTGCTGTTTTAACCATTTTCAGGCAGCTAAATTGCAAGATGACAATAGAGCACTTGATCGGCTCACTAAATCTAAGGAAGCTGCTCTACTTGAGGTTGAGAGAACTGTTCAGATGGCTTTGGCAAAAGCATCCTTAGTTGATGATCTTCAAAACAAAAACCAGGAGCTAATGAAGCAAATTGAAATATGCCAGGTTTGTTCTTTTAAAATTATCTATTCTTGCAGGCTTGGAAAGCCAATGGCAGCTATTAGTGAGTGGCACACTGTTCTATTGACTTATCAACATTCATATACTAGGAGGAGAATAAAATCCTGGACAAAATGCATTGGCAAAAGGTTGCGGAGGTTGAAAAACTAACCCAAACTGTTCGCGAACTCGAAGAGGCTGTTTTGGCTGGAGGGGCTGCTGCTAATGCTGTGCGTGATTACCAGAGAAAAGTGCAAGAAATGATTGTAATAGCTGCTAGTTTTTGAATTTCATTTTGTCCAATGCTGGTGGTTATTTCCTAGTTCATCTCTTGGTGCTGTGAACTACTTCTGACTTTGAAGCTTACACAGGAGGAAAAAAAAACTCTGGAGCGTGAAGTAGCTCGTGCAAAGGTTAGTGCAAACCGAGTTGCTACTGTAGTTGCAAATGAATGGAAAGATGGCAATGACAAAGTTATGCCTGTAAAGCAATGGCTTGAAGAAAGAAGACTTTTTCAGGTACCTTAAGATGACTGTAATTTGTACAAATTTGCAGGGGTATGTCATTTTGATCTATACAGATTTTCCAGATTGCTTGCATGGCACATGGAAGGGTGAAAGACAAAACACTTTGTCTCATCCTATTGTAATTTATATTGATGAAGATGATAATGAAGCAGAATAGCGAAAACAGTTCCTCTGGGAAGATGCTTGTATTAAGATATGGCTATATTGATCCAATTTCAGCTCTCAAATCTGTTCTTAGCATGGATCTGAAATATTTTCTTACAAGTTTGTTAGGTGCCTAAGGGAGCAAATCATGCTTGACTTTATTCTTCTTTTTTTTTTTTTTGTCAATTTTATATTCTCTTGTAGGGGGAAATGCAAAAGCTCAGAGATAAGTTGGCAGTAGCTGAGCGAACTGCAAAGGCAGAAACTCAGTTGAAAGTGAGTTGCCCCTTATGGTCATTTGCTTCATTTTCTTCTTCATTAGTCACTTTTAAACAGCACCTTAATTTATTGGTTGCTTAGGAAAAATACCAATTGCGGTTCAAGGTTTTGGAGGAAAGGCTCAAAGCATCTAATGGTAATTCCCGCGCTACATCTGAAGCAAGAAGCATATGCAATGGCCCTTCACGGCGTCAATCTCTTGGCGGGGCTGAGAATATTTCCACATCATCTTCCAATGGCTATTTGTCAAGGAAAGTATCAAACATGCAAGCTGGTTCTACCCGATCCAATAGTGCTGCCACATTGTTAAGACATGCCAAGGTGTCCTCAAGATCATTTGATGGGGGTAGTGGATCATTGGATTCAGATAAGTCTATTCCAAGAAAGATGAGTAAAGTTATTTCTGCCATCAGTGCTAGCAAGCAGTCGCAAAATACTGAAACAGTTGTCAGACCTGAGGAATATACAAATAAACTGCCAATGGAAAAATCAAAATTGGAGCATGAGGATTATGTTTCAGGAATTTTGTACGATATATTACAGAAAGAGGTGATAACTTTACGAAAAGCTTGCCATGAAAAAAACCAAAGTCTCAAGGACAAAGATGATGCCATTGAGGTTTGAAATATTACCATTCGTTTTTATCCCATGTCATCTGCCCCCTTATTCTTTGTTAGTGATGGGTTTTGTTTTTCAAATGTGGATAAAGCAGATGTTGGCTAAGAAGGTTGATACATTAAACAAAGCAATGGAAGTTGAGGCAAAAAAGATGCGAAGGGAAGTGGCTGCCATGGAAAAGGAAGTTGCTGCTATTCGGGTTAGCAAGGAGCATGATCATAGGACACGGCGCAGTAGTGCTCCTAGGGGTGCTCATTTACTTTCTGCAAGGTATTATTATTTATAGATGTTATTTACCTACAGTTAGGTGTATACGCTGAACCATGAGTATGAGACATCTGCCAAGCATGGCTGCACTATTGGCTATGCCTCAATACACAAAACTAAGCTAAACACTATAAGAGAATTTTTCTGGAATCTCAGTTGGCTCGGATTTATCATTTTTGACTTTTATCTAGCTTGAAATCCAATCCAATAGATCAGTTAATACTTTTTTTTTTTTTTTTGGTACCCAATTGGTAGAGACACGCAAAGGGTGGCATACATCTAGGTGTCCTTTTACAAAACTGGATATTACGCCAAACTAGCTGAACCAAACAAAGAAAAGGTTAACTGAACTGGTTGATTTGTATTTGGGCTATAATTTTGCTTTTTTCTAGTAGCCTTTGGTTTGGGATTTTGAGTTTGGGAACCTGCTTATAACTTTGACTAAGGGAAGTAAAATAATGTATGGAAATTAATGTTACATTACTTGTTTTTATCATTTAAGACATGTTCTAGCCTTGAAGGCTCTTGAGAAGAAGCATTTGAAATGCTTTAGCGGCTGATAAAATATTATTATTTGATTGGTGAAAGTGAAGGAAAAAATAGTGTAAATGTTCCAAAGTATCATTTAGTAAATTAATATTTAAATTGTGCTCTAATTGAATGATTATATAAGTTGTATTAGCTCAGTTGTTGTATCCCCTTGAGGATTTATAGTGAAGGAATACAAAAAGAAGACTAAATTAGTAAAATCGGTCAACCAATTTGGTTCTAGCTTGTAAATGTAGCATCCTAAACTAGTTGCATTATTTCAAAATTTTAGTTATGGATCATGCACCAACAGGGAGCACCCCTATTCATTTGTATTACTGTTTTCATTATTATCTTATGAGAATTGACGTTAACTGTGAAGGTGAATTATCAAATTCTTTTTTTCTTCTACAAATATCTTTAATATATGTGGTGGATATCTAGCTGAAAGTACAGGAGCCATTGGGCTAGTATATGAGTAGTCAAGTACCTTCATTATAATGTAGGAGGTGATGGGTTCAAGCCCTGGTGGCCCTCCCCTTTAGAAATTTATAATTTATTAGGGAAGGTTGAAATTTCACAATTGTATACATCATCTCTAGAATTTTGTAGAGAAGCTATCTGGAATAGTTATGCAATCATCTGTTATATATAACTAATAAATTCTGCAATGTTTCAGGAATGCAAGAAATTGATAGGCAATTGATGCAACTGCAACAAAAGGCTAGACAATGGCATTTTTTTCGGTTTGTCATATTTATATTCTTCCTACCTTCAGCTACTTGCTTCAATTCTCTTAGCTAGGTAGCCTATTTGTAAAGAATTGACTCTAGATTTCAAGGGATCATGATGTTGTGTATATCTTTTGTATCAAAATTATTGAATTGAGGATGATTAAGATCAAGTTTGCTATGAAACTAATACACAAGGGTTTTCATGATTCATTTGTTGAGGTATATAGGAAACTTGAGAAACGGCAGATGTATAGTTCTATGGGAGATGCTATGTAACTTATTACTATTCTCAGGTTTTACATTTTTGCAAGTGAAGTACTGTTTTATTGTCATCGGATGGCCTTCCTTAAAATAGAATTATAAAGAATAGAATGGATACAACGTTTGCTCAATATATGGATTCCAGTCGGGGACTTTATTTTAAAAATCTTCACATATTCAATTTTAGAATTAAACATAAGTTTATGAATAAGGTGATAGGTTCAATTATTGCCAAAAATAAAAAAGACAAGGTGCATGTTTTTAATCTATAGAGAAAAAACTCAATTAAAACCCAATGAAAGCTAAACAGTCTACAATTTTAGAAAGTTGCGAACTTGATGGCTCGACTCTCTTGCTTGCTCGATCACTATGTTAAACTGCCTCTTCTCAGCTTCCCCCTTTCTTTTTGCTAGAAAAGTAGGTATGACAGAAATCAAAGTTTTGAGGCGTGACAAAAGTCAGTCTTTAATGAATTAATTTCCCCACTTATTATGAATTGTTGCAAGGTTATGGCAGTCTTCCTACATGAACAACAAAGCCGAAAGACTTGAAGAAAGCAATCCTAAAAGTTTCCTTTTAGAAATTCTTGTTAGAGTGGAAACTAGAAAGAGTAAGGTTGAGAGAAAATCAAATATAAACACTTTTAATTTTCATTAATATGAACATTTTTAATGCATCTCTATCTATATGTTGAATGTATTTTAATTAATGTTATTCAACAAGAACATTTTAAAAAATGTTCATATTAATTGGTCATAAATGCACGTGCATGCGAAACTAGTATGAACATTTTTAATGTATCAACCTTGAAAATAAAATTAGAACTGTTCATATTAAAATGAACATTTTATGGGTTTGATGATGTCACTTAATATGAATGCATCTCTATTTATATGGCATTTGCGAATAACATTTAGATGACATTTTATTATATATATGAGTAGTCAACTCCATGGGAATCCCTACTTGGTTTACTTAATATTCCTTATATAGGAGAGTTTTCTTACTAGTCATGCTCATGGCAGAGTTGTCTCACCAACTAAGACGTCTTACTTACACGAGAGATCACTAGCCCTGTCTCTTTACTTATCTCTTACATGAGAGAGTTTTCAAGTTAGTTGTTTCATGCATGTGTAATATTTCATTTTCATACATTGGTTCTTGCATAGCTTGCTGTGACTTTTTGGGTTCCCATTTCTTTGTTGAACTATCCTCACATCATATGACATTTATACACAACATTGCATCATGGCATTTCATTTCATCCCATAAGAATGCATATGACTTCATATTAATAGAACTTAGCTTACTATGGTCTATACATGTAAACTCATGATGTAGGGATGTAATGAACAATGAAAAGCAACTAAAATCTCTTACCTTTCATTGTTAGTCTTAGCTCTTTCATGTTTTAGTTTTGCTCTTTCTCCATCTCTTTGCCTTATTTGCTTTTAATAATCTCATCCGCATACATGCCTAAACATAAACATTCATTACATCATTACTATAACATCTAAAAATATGGAGAGTTACTTAGACTCATCCATCGAACATATGACATAAACATAACAGGGTGAAGGCCTTTATAAGGTCAATGAATGTCTTAAACATCAATCAAGCATGTAAACATAACTTAACTATCATCTTTCATACTTAGCTCATTATCACTATTTTCTTTTTATCTCATTCATAGTATCAACATTAACATCACCATTTAGTTATATAGTAGTCCATAGTTATAATCCTTCAACTCATTTCATAATAATCGATTTATACTTCTAAATTCATCAATATACTCATTTCTCATCATGAAATATACATATACTCATTAGGACATTCATGTGTAATCCTACCATAACATATGACTAATAATAAAGTTTAAAGTATCAAACATCGTCAAGGAACTCAAACAACATCAATATCCATACAACTAAACTCAATTACATAAAGAACATTCATTAAGCTTCTTAAGATATCAATGTTTCCTCCATTTGGAACTAAGGTGTAAAACACCATTCAAGCTCTAATTCTTATCTCAAATATGAACTTTAGGATACTAAACAACATTTATAAAATCCATAATCATTAAAAGAATAAGTAATCAATTAATTTTTTCAACTCCTTCCAAAGCTTTAATTGCATACTATATCACTAATCAAACCATCCAAGTATATATCTTCATCTTTCCCACAATATCATAGTTTAACTATATAATAAATACATCTATTTAACAATAAGACAAACATATATACTTGATGGCAGATGGTAAACTTACTTGGTAGGACTACGAATTCATCAAACAAGCATGAAAGATGTAAGAGATGTAATAAGCAATTTGAATTCTCCAACTTCAATTTAGTGACAATGGATAAAAGAGAGTTCTAAGAGAGTTTCTTTATTTTTAGACTGATGAAAAACTAAGAAAAAAAATGAAACGTTAGTAATGTATGGGCAAAAAACAAGGAGAAAAGAGGGTAAAATTACTAAAGAATTGGAATGGTGTATTCTAGACTATGTTTGGTTGAATGCACTTTTAGTTGTCTAACTTGAGGTTCAATTGCCAAAAGCCCCCTTGCTTAAAAAATAGGCTACTGAAAGTGCCTCCTAAAGTCCATCAAAATGCATCATTGAAACCATAACACTTATGAAAGATTTGCTTTTAACCTTTTGTTCCTTCCTTCAACACACTTCAAATACTAAAGATAGCATGTGAAATGCTTCTAAAACATATTACTAACATATCATTTAGTCAAACATTAAGCACATTTACATACCTTAATACCCATTGAAAGATCACATACTAAACTTAGGTTATACCTTTGCTTCCATCATCATTTCTCATTTCTTTTAACATATCCTTTAACATAACTTTCTTCCATACATAATATTGACACATTCTTCAGTATTAAACCTCTAATAACATCATTCATGCATGTTCATTAATCTCCATTTCTTACATATGCAAACTACATATATTAATTTACATTAAATTTCTCATTATGACTTAGCATTTTTCACCTTCATATCTTTTAGTCATCCTTTCTAACTCATATCATTTCTTGATTAATCATCATTATATCATTAAAATTATCACCATTTTATCATATTTAGCATCCTCATGCTCATCACTTAGGGAAAGGATTCCTCATGAAAGACCTCTAAGAAATAAGTTCTGAACATTACACTCTTCATTCCTTTCACAATCATTTCTAATCATTCTAAGAGTGGTTAAAAACTCTACTATGAGGTCAAGATATGTAGTCTCCTTGATACTTAAGAAGAACTCATAACCTATCTATCAACACGGGTTTATTCTAATGCTTCTTATATGTTAAATAAGTCTAGTCCTTATTTATAATGGTATAAAAGAAGTAATAATGGCTGAAGTGTTGAGCATTAGGGGCTCGATTTGTTAGGGTAATACATTGATAAAATCCTTTTATCATAGACCTTATCAATTATCAAAGGAATAAAAGATTAAAGGTCATATGTTGGTATAACCTTAGAGTGAAATGAAGTCACCACCTAATACATCTAGGATTGTTAAGGTAATTTCATCACTTTTTTTAGAGATAGGTTGTTGGTTAGGCATCTTTCAGGGTAGGTGTTGGGCACCCTAAAAAGGTCCAAACATTGGTTGGCCACCTAATAGGATTATTATGAGTGCTTTAAAAATTCACTCAGATAAGTATAATCTTGCTTATGACTTCTTTCACCTCTTTATCGACTATTGGGGATTTAGAGATTATCATGGGCTAGTGTAAAGTATGATGACCCTTAATCTATAAGTGCACAAGTTGACAAGTAACAAAGTGTACAAGCGTATAGTATCATTCTCACAAGGATAACATAAGAAGTACTAAGCTTTTGTCTCTTATATTATCTATAAAATCTAATTGAAAGATTATTTGAACTAAAAGTACAAAGATTAAAACTACTTTAATTGTAAAAAAGTTATTGTAAGAAAATGATTAATAAGAGAAGACAGCTAGGGGTTCAACTTCACTTGTTAACTTCTTATAGTTTTTAATCTTTCATTCAATTAGTTTATTCATTTAGTGTTACTATTAGGTCACTTAGGTGATTAATTAATCTCTATTGAGTATCAATTAACATAAAATCATGTGTTAAACTAAAAGTCTCTTTACACAATAGTTAGACATCATGTAATTATCAAACAAAGTAATACCCTAGTGATAGCAATAATCTACTAAAGTCTCTCACACAAAATAGATTAAGGGAATTATTGAAGGTCTATTTAATGAAAAACATCTCTTCATAGTCGCTTCATAAAACTAAATATGAATAATAGCCAGTCAATTAATAACAATAAGCTCACAATGATAACAAACATAAAGGATGAATAAAACTAAAAGGACTTAGATTAAAAATCATAATTAGTTAAATAAGACCCATCTGCAACCTAGCTTTGAAATAATTAGTTCATAATGAAGGAGAGAAAAATTAAACTAAGATGTATGGAAGGCACGATCTTCACTCCTTTAATCTTAAGCTTGATTGCCCTTGATTTCCTCTTACTCCTAGCCTCTTATTTGATGGCTTTGCCTCCTCTTTTGATTGATTTCTTAGCTTATTGCATGATTCAATTTGTGTGCTTTTACCTTGTAAAATAATGTTATTGATGTTGATACTAAGTAGGAACTTGGATTGAAAAAGGAAGCAATTGAAGTTGATTAGGAAGTCTAAATTTTGCTTATTTAATGATGAACAACCATTCAAATATTTGAATGGGTGTTCAAACTTGAGGTTCCTTTTTGATCTCTCACATGCATAAGCATGCAAGGAAGGTGTGAAAGCCAAATTTAGATGCATAGACATGTGCGTGGCCATGAAAATGAGTTTCATAGGCGTGTAAGGCATTGCATGGGTGCGTAGAGCTGAACTCTTTCTTCCTTAGTCCTAGCTCAAATGATGCACGAGCATGCAACATTTTGTATAGTTGTGCAAGGCTTTCTTCATGCTTTTAAAGTTTTTTTTTCTTCCTTTTGAACCCTACAAAACATAGATAACCCCTTATAAGGTCCTTTCATAAAAAACACTAAGATTTAAAGAGAATTAAGCTGTTAAATGTATGAATATATGCACCAAACAAATTCCTCTAAACTTAAACTCTTACTTTTCCTCAAGCAAGAAACAATCCCAACTAAGTGAAATTCAATAGTTTAAATAATCAAGATCAAGTATCAAGGTATTTAAGAGAAATTAGTGAATCCATAATTTTCATTAATTAAGCAAAATTACTTATAATAACAACAAGTTCTTAATTAACATGCTTAGTCTATAATCAATTAACACAATAGAGTATGTGTGTCTGGGTAACATGCCTCATTCAAAATTTCAATTTCTAACCGCATAAAACCTAAGTAATTTTATGACTGTAGGCAAGAGTATCCCATCATTCTCCACTAATATTGATCTTAAAATCTTAAGGATCATAAGGTCTTTTTGGCTTGTGATGTAAGGTCGAGATTAGGGCTATCAACGAGTGGCTAAGTACAAAGATATGAGAATGTTATTAAAATATGAATTATATCAATAATGTAAGAGTAATTGAAGCAAATTATGCATTTATCAACATTCAATCCTTGCAGGATATCCATACTTATGCATACTCTTAACATAGTGGCTAATAATTCTTTCTTTATTATTTTCTTTTTCTTTCTTTTATTCTTTTTCATCAACTTGATGGCCCTAACATAAATTGAACTTTATGATTTCAAAATTTTACAACTTATAAAGCCTTTCATGTAATCCTTGTATTATGTATATGAATAACAAATCATATCATTGTATAATTATATTCTAACTCCATTCTCTTGATGGGGAGGTAAAATTCAATTTAGTTTATATGATTATGATTAGGGCTTGGATTAAAGAAAGAAAATGCTAATTTTATACTCACAAGTATGTATATATTAAGGCTCAAAGGGGTAACAAGAGGTTAATGCACATTAAGGTATGGATATTGGTTAAATAAAAGGCCAAAGAATGCCTTATCATCTCTTTAGGTTTCCTGAGTCTAGGATTTCACCTTGAAAGATGAGTTAGCAAGTTATAACATGAGTTGAAGTATTCACATAGTTAAGTTATGCATAATTGTGGATTTCCATCTTGAATTCAATGTTTTCTCAAGGTGTGTTCAAATTTTCTATTGCGCTAATCCATTATATGCAAAACACATTAATTAAAATAATGTTAGTATCATAAGTGAATCTAACTTAATAGAGGTAAAAAGAAGCAAAATCTATAATAAAGGCATGAAGATAAAAAATAAAAGCTAGGAGCCTAAATTAGAATGGGAAAGTTTAATAGAAACATAAGACATAAAGAACATAAAACAAAAGAAATCATAACATAGGCTCAAAAGAAATATACAAGTTCATAAAAGGCAAAAACACAAGCTAATAAATAAAAACATAAAAGTACATAAAAGATAAGGAACATAAGATACCAAAAAAGAGTGATCAAAAGTACAAAGAAGGCGGTGGTGGAGGAGCCAAAAGGAACCTAACTTAGTCAGAATGTGCATGAATCAACCCCTTAATGTTAGTCATTCGACTATCTAAGGATATCATCCCTAATCAAATCTTATCCTCAAATGCTTGTTATTGATTATCCATGGTACATGATTAGTTCAAACTTGCATCCTAAGGATTGATGAGAGGTGTGGATTATGGTGGGGGTGGGGGAGGTACATTAGAATGACCTTCATCATCATTAAATGCTTTTTCATCCCTATTATCATAATCATTTTCTCCTTCAACCATTTGGACTAATTCATAATTCTTGCCCTTTTTCATAATTAAACCCATCCAAACCATGATGTCATAAGATACCATGTACCCTTCCCAATAGTGAGAGTATGATCATATGAATTGTAAACTTTTAAATGATGAGCAATGATTGTCATAAAACCTCCAAAATATATGCACCATGGATCATGTTTTATTGCATATGCCATATGATGTAAATCTAATAGATCGTGTTAATGGGATGGCTATGTTTCATTGATCATATAAATAATAATTTAGTCCTATTAACATTACCATTATTGTCCCCATGATTGATTATCGAATATGACAAAAAGTAATGCAAATATTTAAGTGTCGAGTCACGAATGTCAGTTATCTTTCTCATCTTAGCATAATAAACCTTATTCCCCCTAAGTGACTTCTAAGCTCTATTTTGATCAAACCCACTAGAAAAGTCTTTGGCCTCCTCATTTTGCACCTTAAAAAATGTAGCAATAGTATCCAAGTCATGCCCATACTCTCCATTACCTAATTGAAATGTGATGGTGCTGGAATCATAAGTGTCATGGTAGTACTTATGCTGAACATACAAGGAACTAAGAAATTCTAATATGAGCTCCTTATATGAGTTAGTATAAATCTTAGAAAACTTAGTCCAACCTATGGCTCTTGCATAATCTATGACATCTTCAAGCAAACACACCTTATCTAAAGCCACCCATTCATAAATTTTGTTTGCATAAAAAGCCTTTTAGAGAGAGTCTCATTCCTTTCTTATTGTTCTTGAGTGGCAAAAATGGGTTTCCCATCTTGAAAAGGAGGATTAGAGCTTGAGGTGCCATGCTTTCTCTTTATGATGGTCTTAACCTATTTTGACATCTTGGAGCTCAAAATTAAAGGTTTGGGGAGTGGGTAATAGAGTTTTAGTGGTAAAATGATAGTGGAACAATCAAAATTAGGGATTTGAGGGAAGTGGTGCATAGGGGTGTCTAGGTTCTTAAGAGAAAAGTGAGAAAAAGATGAATTTGGAAGATTTTATTCTAAGTTAAGTTTGAATTATACGAGCATGCAACATGGATATGCAAGGCTTTTAATTTGGAGTCTGCCAAGTTGTATGGTCATGTGTATGGCCATCTAAATCTAGAAATTGGGTTGAATAGTCATATGGCTTGGTCATGCAAAGCTAATTCATCTTGCATGGGCGTGTATCATAGGGATGCATCTCCTTTGACCTATTTTTTATGACTTTTGACCAAAAAAATTTCCATGAGTCTTATCCCTTATTAAGCATTTGATGATATAGATGATGAGCTTTAGAAGCTCTCATTTTAAAGTGTGGCAACTATAATTCACAAATGAAAACTTATAAGAAAAAATGTTCCAAACTAGAGGATGAATTTAAATCCTTAAATGATCTTGTAAGTGAGTTGAGGGCTTCTAATGAAGAACTCAAAAAGTCTCTAGAGAGTCTTTATAAGTCTTCATCCTCTCTTAACTCTTTAAAAAAGGAAAATGATTCTTTAAAGGATGAAATTATAGAACTTAGAAACTTCATCTCTAAATTTCATAATGGGAAAGAAACTTTGGACACACTTATTGTATCACAAAGGCCTTCTTTGATTAGGCATGGTCTAGGATTTAATGAAGTCTTAACCGCCACATCTGCACTCGCTACATTTGTTAGAGTAGCAACACCTCAAACTTCAAGTATTGAGGTCATTGGGAAGAGAGGTCCTTTTAGTACTAAGCTGCCTATGCCTAAGGGTAAAGGAAAGGCCCCCAAAGGCTCAAGAGCCAAGGCTTAAAGCACAAATTATGCTTACATTTATAATAAAAAGCATGCTGAAACACATAAACACAAAGAATTCTCTTCTACTCTTAATCACTCATGCACTTGCATACACTTTCATAACTAAAGTATGGGAAGGCCCCCTACTCATACTAAGATTGTGCATAGGAGAAAAACTCATAAGTCTAAGCTCCAATGTCATTATTGCATGAGATATAGGCACATAAATGTATTTTTCCATATAAAGAAGACACACCTCAAATTGGAGGACCCTTCTAAGACTAACCTCCAAGGACCTAAGTATGTTTGGGTACCAAAGCAAAGTGTTTGATATTGTAGGATGAGGACTCCTTCACCAAATTTTCATCATGGAAAATCTAAAGGTGAATGGAGAGTGCTAATGAAGAAGGGATAAAAGTTTCAAATGGTTATTTGGTATCAAGCCCTTGATACTAAACTTGTAATGTATCTCTTATCGCTTATATTTTTAACTTAATATATTTATGCATACATTTAGGGAGAGTTTTATTACTTGATATGTCTATGTGTTGACATATTTGATTTGATTTGATTTGATTGATTATGTGATGAGTTGAATCAATTCATTTTGCATTTAAGGTTTTCTACATTTCAAATGTTTAAATCAATCATAAAAAATCATATACTCTATTCTAGGGCCATATATGACAATTTCTAGCCCTAACTTATGTGTTCAAGCATCTTTAAATGTTTGAATTATTTTGCATTTATGTTTTTTTATATACAAAATTTCCATATTTATGTTTCATCCATTTATCTTCTTATAAGACATATTGTGATCAATTGTGCAAAATTACTTATGTTTGCTCTTCTAATTTGAGTTTGTACAATTAACAAGTTTGTGGTCATTCCCTCTTATATTCCCCATTCTCTCTCTTATTCCCTCCTACTCCTCTCTTTTTGATCTTGACAAAGGGGGAAAGACAATTGACTGAATATATGAAGAGGAAACATATGAAAAGAGGAGATAAAATTGACGATGATCTTATTAGAATAACTAAAAGGAAGTATGGATTGAAGGGGAGCAATTTCATACTTATGATTTGAATCACTTCACAATCATTCTCTTAGGAGCATGCATAATTGATTCTTTATCCTTTGCATATTCAATCTAGATTGTCAAAATAAAAAAGAGGGAGATTGTTGGACTAGGTTGTTCAAACCTAAGTCAAGACATTCTTTTGATCTTAACAATATATATTAAAAGGTTCTAATATCAATTTTAAGTGTTATTTTTGCAGATATTTAGATAAAATCTCATTGGGAGTTGAATAAAAGTGATTAGAAGCAAAAACCTCCAAGTATGAAAATCTACCTTCAAAATTAGCTACTATAAATTTCAAAAAAAGTGCTGTTGAGATTTAAAAGTAGTGACTACAAATTTCAGTAGCGACTGCGAATTTCGATAGTGACCACAAATTTCAGAAACGACATCTACATGATTAGACAGACGATTTCACGGTGACAATCGCGTCCGAAAAGGAAAATAGGGACAAACAATTTCAAGTAGTGACCATGAATTTTAAGATCCGTTAGAAAGATCCAACGACTAGTTTTTGAAGAGACCAATGGTTTCATGCCATGTGGACTAGTCGTTAGACACAGTTCAAAATTAGCGACGACAAATTTAGTCTCGACCCTAAATTTTGTCTGACAAGCATTTAATGCAAGATATGCCTAGCACAACTTAGAGATTTATGCATAGTTTCTTTGTAACGTCTCTTTGGTGGTTATTGCCTATAAATACACCACCAAATAGACTTGAATGCAAGAGAAAAACCATTGATTGGTGCCAAAACTCTTGCAAAATTAATTCATAACTTTATTTCTTTATACATAGTTTGGTGTGAGCTTTAAACACCTTGGGTTTGGGTTTGAGAGTGAGCTGTTGTATAAAAAACTCTTGTTTAGGTTTGAGAGTTAGCCTAGTTGTAAAACTCTTGTATAGGTTGAGTGTATACCTTGGGAAAACACTTGTAAGGTGTAGTGTGAGCCTAAAACACTAGGTTAAGTGTGAGCCTTGGGAAAACACTTGTAAGGTTTGGTGTAAGCCTAAACACTAAGTTGAGTATGAGCTTGTAAAATACTAGTGATTGAGTGAAACACCCAATTAGTGAATTAGGGAGTGGATGTAGGGTTGGTTAATACCCGAACCACTATAAAACTCTTGTGTTCATTCTTTTCCTTCTCTTTCTCTAATCTTTCATTTTTGTGAGCTTCTTGCAAAATCAAAAGTTCAAATTTGCCACCAATTCAACCCCCTCTTCTTAATGCATTAGGCTTACAAATATTTAGTTCAAGAGTTCAAGTGATCACTTGATTGAGTGTGTCCCTTGGTGCCCTACAAAGGGGGGGATTGAATAGGGTAATGACAAGTAATAAATAATAAGAAAAAGTTCAAAAATAATGAGGAATCAAGACAACCAATTTATAAAGGTTCGACACAACCTGCCTATGTCCTCTCTTTTAGTATTTGCACTAGAGCCTTTCACTATCTAGATATCTTGCAAGTGCTATCAATTACCTTTATAATAGTAGTTTTTGGGCATTACCAAGTCGTTACAAGTAGATTTTCAAGTGCTACTAAGACCATTTCCCAAAGTAGTTTACAAGTACGACCTTAAACCTTTCATAGAGTATGGTTTTAGAGCTCCTAACCAAAGGTTTTCTCAAATGAAATTACAACTTAGAAAGTTAAGAAAAACTCTCTCACTTAAGCATTAGACAATGTAAAATACATTTACAAGGTATGCTTGATTTGGTTGAGAGTTTTGAGAGAAAGTCTAAAAGCTTGTTCTCCAAACTCTATTTTTGATGATAGCTCTTACAAGCTTCGACAAAGTTCTTCTCTTGTAAGCTAGATCAATCTTGTTTCACCTTTTTTATTCAAAGATAGCTTTCACTATAAAAGTATTCACTTTTTGATTTTTTTTGTTTATCGTGAGAGGGTTCTTTTATAGGTAAGAACACAAAACTAGATGTTAGAAAAAAGGTTGTTATTTCATACCACTAGAATAGACACTCAATCCCTGTTAGACATTCTCCACGCCTATTGTTTAGTCATTAATTGGGTGATTTTAAAACAAAATAAAACTTTAACAGTTGTTGGTACTATCAAAATGCTCGTTGGAACTAGCTATTAAAGAGAGATTTGCCTAGATGACTTTCTCAATTATTTATTTAAGAACTTTTCAGTATCTGCTGGCAATTCTCAACGCATGTTGGAATTCAACTTCAACTCTTGTTGATATATGAACAATGCCCGTTGCAAATTTTTAGGAGGATATGAACTTGATGCTCTATGTTTTAAGATTTTCAAATAGTACTTCAACGGTTATTAGTAAAATTTCAATGCTCATTGAAAATGATCTTAATGCCCATTGCATTTTTGAGAGTGTCTCATTGGAGGGTCTAGAGATCTTAGCTCTGCTTGGGAATTTCTCCAATGCCCATTGGTAGAATCCAACACCCGTGTTGAGATCTTGAAAATTTTGCTCAAATCAAGGCACTTGGTCCAATGCCTATTGTGAAAATGCAATGCCTATTGAGACGTGAAAAGCCATGCCTGTTGTGAAGATCAACTTTGCACAACTCAAGTGATTGAGTCATCCAATGCCTGTTGTGCTTGAGAAAAATTTTAGCTGAGAGGTATAAAAGATTTTACTCATACTTGGGTGTCATTTCAACACCTGTTAAGATCCTTCAACGCCCATGGTTGGAGTCACAACACTTGTTAAAATACAACAACACCCGTTGGATTTGAATACTTAGAGTTTTCATCATAACTCTTTCACTAAACATCTTTATTCAATAAATTGATGTGCCTGCAAGATTTTACACAAACAACTTGGACAAAGGTTGTTACCTTTTGGATGCATTTGTAATCATTAAAACAAGCTAGGTTCACCATTCTCCCTAGGCTAGGTTCAACATTCTCTCCTTTTTTTTATGATGATAAACAATCCATCAAAGTTAATCAATCTTGCAAAAATGAAAATTATATATCATATAATGGAGTTAATCAGATTCTAACTCATCTTTAAGTATATCAAAATATCAAACATTATGATTCACCACTAAGTGCACAAGTTATAATAACATGTTCGTGTTACTCCTCCTTAATTTCGTATTATATGCATTGTTATAATAAGTTCTCATATCAAGTTATTTTCCATAATCAGTTCACATATATATACTCCCTTTTGTATATCAAGTCATTACCATGCATATACTTTATCACTTCTCCTTCTTTACCATACACATATACCATTTACATGTCATATTTTTCATTTGCCTTTCTTTGTCTTTTCTTTTTGTTTGCACATACATTTACCTTTTCCTTTACCTCTGGTATATCATCCTTCTCATTCTTTGGTATTACCTTCTCTTTTACCTTCTTCCTCTTTGTCATTATAAAAAAAAACATACAAGAATAGTGATAGCAAAGGAAATGGAATTTTTGGACTAGGTTTGTCAAACCTAAGTAAAAAATGTCTTTTGATATTGACAATGTAGATTGATATGGTCTAACATCAATTTCAAGTGTTGATTTTGAAATTTTAAGATAGGATTACATTGGAAGTTGAATGGAAGTCTAAGTCTCAAAGATTGCAAGTGGTAACCTAATTCACGATCAGTACTTAGTAAATCTCGACTATTATCTTGCAATAGATTAAAGCAAATTGAAATAAATGGTTTCACGATGTATAACGCCTTTACAATCGCGATAACAAATTTTGCATTTTCTTGGGGGGAATCAAGTCCTCAACCATATTATATACTAAGTATCCCAAATAATTGTTGGAAGATAAAAATTTATGAGTGCGAAATATTGGTCGAGATTGCAAATTGTTGAAGCAACATTTCCATATTAAATGGAAGATTTTGCGATGACCATTGCATTTAAAGGAAGTAAAATTGTGACCATGAATTTCACTCTGGCTCGGGGACATAACATCTATTTTTCTTAGAGAACTAATGGTTGTGTGCCATATGGACTAGCTGCTAGATACAAGTGGGATTCTTTCATGCGAATCAAGCAAATTTAGTGTAATATAAGAAATTATGATCGTGAATGCCTATTCACAACTATGAACACTATCTGACAAGTATTTAATGTAAGATCTACCTAGCATACCTAAGAGATTTAGACATAATTTTGTATGTCACGTCTCTTTGGTGGTTGTTGCCTATAAATACTCCATTAAATGGAGTTGAATACAAAAGAATAGCATTCAATATAGCAAAACTCATACAATTTTATTTCTTAAACTTTGTATATTTAATTTCTTATGTGGAAGTTATTATTATTTGTTATAAGCATTAAACACCATTGGGTTTGGGTTTGAGAGTTAGCCATTATTGTAAAACTCTTGTTTAGGTTAAGTATGGGAAAAGGCTTGTAAGGTTGTGTATGAGCCTAGAAACACAAAGAGTAAAAGTTTAGTGTGAGCTTGAGAAAAACCATTTAGTGATAATGAAATACCCAATTGGAAGAATTGGAGAGTGGATGTAGGGTTTGTTTATACTCGAACCATTATAAAATCTTATGTTTTATACTCTTTTCCTATTTCTTTTATTTCCTTCTTAACAAATCTTCCCCTCTAAAATTTTAAATCTCCTACAAATTCAACTGCCATTCTTGGTACATAGTGGCAACAAGTGGTATTGGAGCCAAGTCTCAATCAAAGCCGTAAGTGTGTGAGAAACGATCAATGGCACTTGAAGGAATTCACACCCATCTCAAGCCCTATTTTGATAGAATTGAATTTACTCATTGGAAGTATAGAATGGAGATCTATTTGGATAGTGATGTGGTGGCTCTATGAGATATAGTAGTAAAAGAATGGAATCTTCCTACCAAAGTGGTTAATGGTAGTGAAGAATTAATCCCAAGGGAAGAATGGGTGGAAGCACATAAAAGATCAAATAGGAAGAACAAAAGGACAATGACCGTTCTTCTTTGATCCTTATTAAGAAAGGAGATTGGAAGAGTGCAACATTACTTTACTGTCATGTGCTTTGAATGTCCACTATTAGGATATCACTTTTGTTTTCCAACTTGGGATTTCAAGTACATTTGCAAAACAAAGAGAATCAAGTCTTAGGTCTTGGGTCCTAGGTGGTTAGCTCTTTCCATTTGCTCATCATACCTTATAGAATGCCAGTGATGGGCAATATGGCTATAAATACCATAGTAAAAATAATCACCATCAGAGTGAGCTATTGTCCTATTTCTAGGTGGAACATGCACTAGTGTTTATGAGACTTGCAACTTCTTCGAGCCATATTTCTAGGAGTGTTTCTCATATGAAAAATTCTCTTGTATGGTGTGTACCTATATCTATGGTTATGCTAATTTCTATGCCTTTAGACACTTTGCCTCTTGGGCTTGTATGAATGATACATATAGGCATAATTTGCTCTAGGAGGAGCATGTCTTAGTTATGTGTGAACATTTTGTGACTTAGCCTTTATGCCATTTATCTTGGCATTTCCCTTCTTAGAAACTTTTGGCATTCTAATGGGTTTAGGTATACTAACTTCTTTAACCTTAATAAAGACTATTTTGGAAGTAGAAGGAGAAGTAGAAATAAAGGCATTTTATCCTAATCCATGCTTAATAGATGGGTTCCTTTGAATCTCAAGAATGAAGTCTAACTTCTCATTTCCTTTGGTGAATTTGCTAGGGCTATCCTTAAGCTTAGAATTTTTAGTTATGAGAGACTCAACCTTTTAGCTAGAGTCTCTTAACTCTTAGCATAATCTTTCAAAGATTTATTCTATTTCTTAAGAGAAGAGGTGTTAGACTTGAGAGTCTCAACTTTGAAGGTGAGCTTGGTAATAATAAAATACAACTCATCTCTAGAGTAAGAATCAAGAGGATTTACCTCATGGCCACCATCGCTATCATTATTATTGCTAGAGAAGTGCTCACTTGGGGACTCATCTGAATTCTCCTTAGTTACCATTAGACAAGGTTGGCAAACTCATTTCTAGTTTCCTCTTCATCTGGTTCAGAGTCACTAGTGTCATCCCAAATGGCTTTATACACTCCCTTTTCTTTCTTAGTTATATGTTTCCTGGTAAGAATTTGCTCTTTTTCAATGTGGGACTATAAGGAAAGATTAGAAGGAACTGATGGAAGCTTTCAAGAGGCATTATGCTTGTAATTCAGACCTAAAGGTCACGTTGCAAGACTTGAAGTCTTTGAAATAGAAAATTGGTAAAAGCTTTAATGACTACAATAGGAGGTGAAAGAAAATGGCTTTAGAGGTGACCCCAAGGTCTACAAAGAGAGAGTAACTTTAAATGATTATTATGGGACTCTACCTAGTATTGGCGCCAAAATTAGAAGAATGTTGGTCAAGAACTTTAAGGACCTTTGAAAAATAGGTTTGTAGGCTAAAGAATTATAGTATGAGTTGAGAAGAGACTACGAGGAAAGAAGAAATGCACCATTACAACCTTATGCTAAAAGGAATAATACGACTAATGTCAATGCAGTAAGCATGCCAAGATAGTTCATTAATTTAGGGATTCCTCTATCCAAAGAATTTGAGATATTACAGAAAAAGGAATTGCTGAAACATCTAATAACAAGACTGCCTCCTTATCCATTGCTTATGGGGTGTGACACTAATTCTATTATGCTTTTCATCAATGAGTATGTCTTAACTATAGATTGAGGCATGAGATTCAAGATCTCATTAACAATCAGATAATTGTTTTGCCAAATTTTGAAAGGTTCAACATCTGTGGGAATCTGCTCCCAAACTATCATAATGTTCCTCCCCCAAATCAGGATACATTTATGATAGATTTTGGAATTCCCAAGGAAGTTGTTATTGTTACTATCAAAAAGGTCTTAAAAGAGTATGTGGTTGGTTGCACCATTAATCCCTAGGAAAGCTTATATGAGGAGGCAAAAAAGGTGCGAAGGAAGAAAATGATTCAATTGTGGGAGGAGAGTGATGAAAAGAAGGAGATGAAGTACGTAAGCCATGTAACTCATAGTTAAAAATATTATCCTGACAGAGCAGCTCCTAAAGAACCAAGGGTTGAGAAGAAGATAGATGAACACATTATAAAGGAAAAAGAGGATGACAATCCTATTATGAAATAGTTGAAGAAGATGCAAACCCAGATCTATGTATGGGAATTGCTTATTACCTTTCAAGAGCATAAGAAGGTTATGGTTGAAGCTTTATCAAGTTTGATTACCTTAAAGGAAGCTACTCTAAAGGATGCCATTATATTGGTAACTCATAAGGATAAAATCACTTTCTTAGATGAGGATTTGCCACTATAAGGAAGGGATCACAATTTGATCTTATTCATTTGAGCTAAGTTGAAGGGCAGGCATACACTATGTGTGATGGTAAATGATGAGTTTGGGATTAACATTTGTCCCTTGAAGTTGTTGCATAAATTAGATTGTCTGAGAAAGATTTAGAGGCTTGTGACAATGTCATCTAGATCTATGATGATAGTACAAGGCTAGCTTCGAGTGTGTTCAAAATCCTAGTGAAAACATGCATAGTGGAGACAATGGTGGAATTTATAGTATTGGATATCCCATTCACCTTCTTGCTGTTATTAGGAAGACCATGGTATCACCTGTTAGGTGTTGTGCCTTCCACCATTCATTAGAAAGTCAAGATTCCTTACAAAGGGGAGATTGTGACCATTTGTGTAGAGGTTGGGGAAATTATGTTACCTTTAGTGTGACTATTTTGCAACTCCGAGGATTTCATATTGTTATATTCACTTATAAATGGATTGATCCCCAGGTGATGGAGATTATGAAGAACATGAACTTCCCATCAAGATAAGGGTTAGGGAAGAATTCTAGTAGCATATTGGAGTTTTCAGAGATTCTTACCAAGGCCACAAGGAAAGGACTAGGATATCGTGATAAAGGGTTAAAGCTAGAAGTAAGGGACTTGCACATACCATTATTAGATTGCTTTGTAAAAGAAGAATAAGTCAGTAAAAAAGTTAAGTGAGGGGCCACTAAAAATGAGAAGTCATTAAGCAATGATATAGATGAACTCGATAAGGCCTCCTTTCTGATGCATGTTTGTAAACTAGGATATCTAATTATCAGGACTCATTAGAAGAGGAGGACGAGAAGAGAAAGAGAAAGAAGAAAGGTAAACAAATTATAGGGATAAAAGATGATTAAGAATCATGTCAGTTAGTAGTTTTGGATAGTCTCATTCTATATTGCATATAATGACAAGAAAGGATTACTAATGAACAAAAAAGGGAATACATATTATATCAAAATTTCTAGGCCACTGGGGAAGATCATGCATAGAAGCAGTTTGACTTGATAAAACAAAGTGAACACTTCGTGGATTCAGAGTGGGAGTATATTGGGCCATACAAGTTCATCAAGGTTATTTACATAAAAATTAAATTAGAGGATATCAAGAGCATGATTATGAACTCCATTGAGGAGGTAAGTTATAGGGAAATTCAAGAAATTTGACCAAGATTGAGCCTACCATGGTAGATGGCGTAATACTTTTGGTAGATTTTTTTAAAAATCAAACTAGAGGGTGATCAGATGAAATAGAGTTTTGAGGGAGTTGTTAAGGCTATTATTAGTATGGAGAATGGGAAAAAAGTAGATTTTATGTAGAATATTGATCTTAGGACACTAATTGATGAAGTAAAGAATGAAAAAGGAGAAAAGGCCTGAGCAAATGAAATCCTATCAACCAACTAGATGAAGCCAACTTTTCTATCACTACTGATGTTCTTGTTTCTAGCCTCTTTGAGGATGATGATGTATTCCTTCCTAAGTTTAAGGTAATGAATGATGAGTTTGCTTACTTGTGTGATGAGTTTCATTATGGTAGTGTGTATAACATTCATCATTTCATGAGCATATTTAATATTATTTCTATGCATACCATTGCTTTTAATCTTGACATATAGGAAAACCCAAAAATCTTGCTCATTACCTGTAATGTCACATTGGAGGAGTGAAGGAAGTTTGACTAGCTACTCAAGAAATATCAGAGGGTTTTTGCTTAGACATACGAGGATATGCCAAAAGTTGATAGGTTAATTGTAGACATAAAATTTTAACCTACCTGCACATGAAATTAGTACAACAAAAGCTTTAAAGTACGAGAACTAAATGGGTTTAGTTGGTCAAGGAAGCAGTAGCAAAGCAATTTGTTAAACCTAGCTTAGAAGTTTGGTGAACCAAGCTTGTTTTGATGGTTATAAACACATCTAAAAACTAATTCTTATCTAAGTTGGTATGTAAGTTCTTGCAGGTATATCAATCTTTTGATTAAAATCTTTCAAAAGAGTTTTGGTAAAAACTCTAAGTATTCAAAGTAAACGGGTGCTGTTGCATTTCAACAGGCATTAGTACTTCATCAACGGGCATTGGAGATTCTCAATAGGCATTAGAGCATCACCTGATTATAATAAAAGGTCTCTAGACCCCTTAACCAATGTCTCTCCTAAGCGTCAACAGGTGTTGGATGAATTAAATGCTTGAGCCTTGGAAATTGATATTCAATAATAGGTGTTATAGTTTTGTAATGGGCGTGGCTGATCAATATCTTAACAGGTGTTGCATTTTCACAACAGGCATTAGACCTAGTGACTGGATATGTATAAAACTCTCAAAATCTTGGCGGGGCATTGGATTTTTGTCAATGGGTATTGGAAAAGCTCCCAGGCAAAGCTAAAAGGTTATAGACCCTCTAATGGGGCACCTTCATATTTGCAATAGGCATTGAGATCTTTCTTAACGGGCATTAGAAGCTTGCCAATAGTCATCGAAACACTATAGAAAATCTTAAAAAATAGAGCATAAACTTACAACGAACATTGTCCTTATCTAAATAGGAGTTGAAGTTGAATTCCAATATTGAATAAGACTTTATGCACCAAAATGTCCAAAGTCTATGCTTCAGTATCTGAAAAATAATTGCGATTTAGTGAGTCGTGACTCAGTGAATAAAAATAATAATCAAATTCTCATGGCATAATCTATAATCAAATATCATCAAGATACATTGCAAGTATAACAATTGACTATGCAAGTGCAAATGCAATAACTTTGTTTTTGTTGTGACCGAGCAAGGCAAACATTGCTCCTGGGATATTCATGTGATTCATGTAACATATGATTTGGGACCTATTGGTCCATCTTTCTATAATTTGCAAGTGTTTGACAAGTCGGTCACAATGCCCCTTTTAGTTCCATATGCAAGTGCTTATTCACAAATGATATGCCAAGTAATCGTTAATAGCATTTAATTCTCACTTGGCCTGTATTCCCATGCAACATGTAACAATTCAATCACATGTAATAGAACATAATCATATTATTCCCATGTAACATGTAACAATTCAATCATTCTCACTTGACTTATATTTTCATGTAACATGTAACAATTCAATCATATATACATGTAATAGAACATAATCATATCATACAATTA